>JANHGB010014835.1:0-14981 GCA_026283785.1 Coracopsis vasa | reverse complement strand
TATGGTACCTTCTACTGCTGGGGTTGTAATGTTTTCTTTTGAGGTTGAAGTACCTCAATCTAGTCATCACACCTTCTAAGTTCGATTTTTGAAGCGTGGAATTGCCTAGAGCACCTCTTCTTCTACAGTTATATTCCTCACAGTGATATCATGGCAGTAAATTTTAAGAAAAATGAGGATACTCAATGCATTATTCCACTAGCAATTGCTTCTGTTTGAAACTATCCCAGGCATTAGAAAACTTGTGTAGAGAAAAATATATCTTTATATACAGGAGTGGTTGAACAAATGTTATTTGATTCCATCTCAGGGTGGTTTGTTTCACAGACACTTGTGAGATACTTTGGTGATGCCAAACTCTTAGACTGTCTGGATCTTCTCAGTCTGGTCTCTACTTCATCTTGTGAAATCTCATTTTCCGTAGTACAGATTGTCAGACTTTTTGGTTGATGCAGCTGTTGAGGACCTCCAAAAGTGGTTTTTGAGGAATAAGAAATATTTGTGTGAAGCTTATAGAGAAAATCTCCATCTTTTAAGGGTTGCAGAAGTCAATTAATAAATCCCTTAAAAGTTTGCTAGTACATCTTAGTAAAGGCCTGGTCCTCCCCAGTCTTGGAGGCTAGGTTCTCCATCAGCTGCCTGGTGTGTTACCAGCTCAGGCAGAAAAGGATAGACCTAACCGAGTCACCTGCCTGAGCAGGCACGGCTTCTTGGTAGAGGCTTCCAGCCCATACAGGCATCGCATCACACTTCTATTGTACTACTGCTGCCGGCAGACTGTTTCTGGTTATCATCTGTTGTTTGTTAAGAGCTTTTTCGTAATTTGGCCCCTGTTCGTTATTGAAAATAAAGGCATCTGGTATATTTTCAAATTAGTACATAGCAAACCATGGCCTGTAAGATTAGTTTCGATAATTTTATAATACTAATTCCTTCAGCTTCAATGGACTTGCGCCTGATTTACTCCAGCATGGTAAGTCCCCAGATGGTAGAGCATGGTTCCCTAAAGCCCTGAAATTACCTGATTATGATGATTTTAATGCTGATCATGAGTAACAGCAGTACAAAGTATCCTGCTATACTGTTGTGAACTTAAAAAGATCTTTCTTAATAGGCTTTCTTAACAGCACTTTTACAATTTAATAAGGCAAAAACAATTTCACTGTTCAAAGATGAATCAAGGCTGAGTAATTTTATCCAGTGGAGTTCATTAAATAATTTTGTGCTGTTTGATCATATCAACAGTGACCTGCCAGGTTTAGGAGCTCTTGTGAATGACATGAGTATTTAAAAGCAATGCTTTCAAGAGCAAAGCTGCTTTACCTTCAGTGTTGCCTACATTGAAGGAAGACTAATGGGTAGCAGGATTAAGTTTCAAAAATGAAATGGCTCAAAGTCTTGCTTTGCTTGATACTCTCATGTGTTGCCATCTTTTCTGTATAAATAAGTCACACAGAATTAGCAAGTGTTGGAACAAATTGTGACAGAAGAAATTTCCAGGTGTTTTCTACCTGATGTTCTTCGCATTCTTTTCATGCTTGGTGGATTCATAAGAACTGGGCTGCCACAAGGAGTAATTAACAGACCATAACTCACTTAACAGACATGAGTAGAAACCTTATACTATGTAAACTTTCTAGGTTATTGTGATACATTTCATACTATTTTCATGTATTTTTTAATTTTTGTATTTTCAAGAAGCCTTTGTAGGTAGCACTTCCAAGGTTGATGTTCAGCATTATAACTAAATAATGATTTTTACTGCCGAGTTAAGTCATAGAGTAATTTAGGTTAGGTGGAACTGTGGAACTCAAAGGCCATCCAGTTCAACCAGCTGCATAAAACCAGAAAAGTAGAGCGTGTTGCTCAGGGACTTCATCTGAGTCTTGAACACCTCCAAGGATGGAGATTGCACAACCCCCCTGGGCAATCCTGTTGATCACCCTCATGGTGTATTTCATTAAAAAGAAAAGAAAAAGGGGGAAAAATTTCCCATGTTTTAATTTATTCCTGTTATGTCCCTGGAAAGAGCCTGGCTCCATCTACGCCATATCCTCAGTATTCTCTGTAGTAATGGATTTTCCTTTAGTTGCAAAAGCTATTTTATACATCTGTAGTTAAACCCTGCGCTGCGTTTCCTTGAAGACCTTTCTGAAGGTATACGTAACAAATTCCCTGCTTGATTTTTTGAAGGACAGGGTTGAAGTGTGGGTGGTTTTCCATTCCAGTTACAGATGATCTGCTTCTGTCCATAACAATCAAAACTTCCATTCAATAACATTTTCAAGTACTTTCCACCTGGCAACATTGTGTGTTCTGAAACTCGTAATTTGGCAAGTCAAATTCAGACATTTACACATAATTGTTGGCAAGCCAGCAGATTAAGGTGAAGTGTAATGATGTAGCAGAAGCTCTTGCTGTGTGCTCCTGAGGCACCTGCCCAGTGCTTTGCAGAATCACTTTGAGAAGCAAGTTGCGTATGAGTAATGGCTTCTCAGCATTGTTTTGCCCTGCGGAGACATGTACTCCGCAGTTACCATTGGAAGGTGAATGGGAACGAAGTTTCCAGCGCTTCACCAAGCATCACATGCTTTTCAAGAGAATGTATCATTCTTTTAATCAAACTGAGCTGATTTATTGTTTACATCTCCAAGATGTAGACCTAGGGGTAGATTCCAGTCCTGTGTTCTACTTGGCTCCGGAGGGCTCATTTACATCTTCTGCAGAGGAGTAAGTTTCACTGTGTGAACCTGGTTTGTTGACACAGCTTTGCTTTGAGATCTAGGCTACTGGTAGAAAACTGCATGTAAGAAGGATAGGGATACACTCTGCTCTTTGGAGGTGATCTAGTTATGCACATCACTCTGTGTGTGTGACTTCGCGTATGCAGCTCAACAGTGCAGGGACGGTAAAGCCAAACCTGGGTGAATGCTGCAGTGCAGAGAGCACTTGGACTTCTGATTTAATGCTATATTTCTGTCACTTCATATTTTTAGGTTACAGAATGTGTAACTCCATACTTGCGAGATACTGTATGTACTCTTGTGAGTCACTCAGGTTTCTGAAGTCTGAGAATTACATGTGTTAAGTATCTTGCTGGATCAGACTAATTGTGTGTATTTATGAAAGTTGATTGACAGGTTCACTTAGCATGCTGAAAATAATAAGGCTCCCTCAATTTATTCAGCTAGAAACTTGATATTCCTTTTCAAAAGAAGGGCAATGATTTTGTTTGAAAAAGAAATGTGATGGCGTGTTATTACTTCTGGGTGTGTTTTTGTAAGTCTGAGTTGCAAAGCTTGCAACAGCTTTCTTTACATCACTTACCTTCTAGTGCCTGAATAAAGGGTGTATATGCTGTCTTGAGTTCTGTATTGGAATTCCCCAAAATGTGATTTCAAAGAATTTGTGGTATCTATCCTGCTTTGAATGTTGTTTTCCTATTGTTCATTGTTAAACAGCTCCTGCCTTTAAACCCAGAGCCTGTTTCGTCTCAGTGGCAGACTGTCACCGATACATGGGCTGGACCACACATCATTTGGTGGCAGTATTCCTATGTTAAAGGACATGGTTTCCTTCTCTGCGCTCTCTCTTCTTTTGGGGAATATTACATAGTTTGGATTTCTGAGCAGTTTTTGAAAGCTGTTTTTGAGATGGGAAAGAAGATATTTGGTCTTAGCATGTCCTTCTTAGCCAGGCACATAGTTTCTAGTCTTGGTATATATTAAAAAAAATAAGAAACAGGCAGTGTTGAATCCTATACTAGAAATAAGGCTTCAGATCTAATAACTTGATATCTCCAGGGCCAAATAATGGTCACTAAGTGCTGCCAGACCTCTCTTCTTTCATGTGCAAAGCTGCTTTCTTAGTTGAAGTGCAGTAGCACCTAAATGCAGAAGACAGATAATTTAGGTGTTTGCATATGTATCTAAATGTCTGATTTGCCCTAGAGTAAATTCTTAGTGTTCAGGTGTGTTAGTCTAGGCTAAATGCCTAGCATAATTTAACATTTGAAGAAGAGGTGAGTAAAATGGGATGACAGAAAATAGCAGGAAGAGATGAACTAGGTAACCTTGCCTGTGAGGCAGGCTATTCATGTAGAATAATTTGGATTTCCTCCCCCACCACCTTTCCTCTATTTCTATGTAGAAGTTTGATGATAAAGGGCTTTTCCCAGAGTTATTTTCTGTTTGAGTTTAATGTCAGTATGGAGATTAAAGATGTTTGTTTTCCATTGGCTTAGTAAGTCTAAATCCAGCCTTTGAAGTCAGGTCATTTGAGATTCTTTAGATGGAAAATCAACTCTTTATTTGGTAATCTACCCAACACCCTCAGATTTCAAGCTTAAATAAAATGCTGTCTCTGCTACAAATGATGTCAGTGTTGCCTGAGGTTTGTTTAAGCAGAAAGCTGAAGTCAGCTTGAACAAAACTTGGCAGAGGCAGGATGTTTTATTCATGTGGACGATTTGAATAATGTCCCAGAGTTTCCGTGGTATAATTTTGTTGCACTTTATGTTTAAAGAGACTCCCATCCCTCTCATTTAGAGAGAGCCCTTTGGTTGGGCTTCATTTTTAGGCTTACAGTGAGTGGTGTATTATTGCAGTGTAAATATAGACTTTTTCCATGCATACATGCTCTCCTAATGTTTATGAAGCTCTGCTGAGGGGTGGAGGGCTGTACCTGAGAGACACAGCACTGCCAGTGAGCAACCCTGGAAATTGGGAGGCAAATGGAAAAAAATTCCATGAGTTTCTGGGTTCCCATTTACTCTTTTCCACTTGCTCCTCCTTACTCTGACAGTGCCTTTTGGAGCTTCAGAGGAGGAATTTGCCCCTCTTCACTGAATGAGTGTGTCAGGGAGTTCATTAGAAAATTCCTGAGACTGAGTGAGTGCCTTTGAGTCCTCCCTGCTTCTGCTGACTCTTTGTTTCCCCTCCCCAGCCTCTCCTCCTGCACCTCTTCCTCACTTACAGAGCACTGCCTCCATTCCTTCTTCAGGTCCTTGCGGTCACTTCTCCCCTTATACGTCCATCACGCTGGCAGAGAGGCTGTATCTTGCTCAACGCAGGCAAGGTGGCAGTGGGGGAAATGTTAACCATGTCTGAGCTCAAGGGATTTGTACTTTTGGCAGCTTGATTCTCAGACTGTGCATGCTGAATACTCCAGCTGAAGACTGAAAGACAAGTGGATTTTGCTGTTCATGGTTGATAGAACCCAACAGTGGGCTGTGACCTGGAAGCAGAAGCATAGGTCTGATTTAATGTTGCCCAGGTAGAATGGAGAAGGAGACCTGGAGATTCATAAACTCAGAGATTTTAAAAGATTATCTTGATTGCTTAGTCTGATACCACATCATATTGGCTGTAGGATCAAATGCAGTTATGTCAAGCCCAGTGGTTGTACGTGAACTGGGATATATCACAGTAGAAAACCTCTCTTGGTTTTAATCTCTGCTCTTGTCCCCTCCTCAGATCCCAACAACAGACAAACCACAAAAGCAAAAAACCCATCTCCAGCCCAGCTACCACATGCACTGGGGATGAGCATCAGTCTTGGAACAGGAGGTGGGAATAAGGTGTGGCAAGAACTGGGCCCATTTGACTTTGTAGCATAACCTAGTGTGTCCAAATAGTGCTTTTCTCATGTAATTCTATAGTTGTGGTTTTCTTTCTCTCACTGAATCTGCCACTATGCAAGTCTGTTTGAAGTCTGATTAAGTATGTAGAAGTTGCAGGCCTCTCTGTTACAGTTATGTTAATGAATTCTGCAAGTGCAAAATAGTAGTAGTTAAGATGGAGCACACATCTGGCGGAGAAAGCTAATTACTTCTATTGATTGCTTGGAGGCCTGGTGACATATGTCTTAGAGAGACTTCTCTACTCTGTGTGTAAGGAGCTGATGTTATCACCACATATCAGGATGAAGCCCTGGTTCATTCCTATAGGGATGGAGCAAGGTGGAGAAAAGAGAAGGATGTACAGGCATGAAGATGCAGTCCTTATGCTGTCAGCCGTGCCAGAATGAGTGCTCTCTAACCCCTGGCTGATGGGAGGCTGGCTTGTGTGTGTGAATACCTCTGTACTTGTTTGCAAAGCAAATGTGATCAGGAAAGACAGAAGCTCTGCATCCATGTGCAGATCTGGGAAGGCTTTTACCTTGGGTTTGTAATGCTGTGTAAAATTTACACCTTGCTGTTGCTTTGGCCAAGGGTGATATTTTAGTTTTTAACATCTGCTGCTAACTTGCAGTAAAACTAGTATTTTCCAGTCCACTTGTCACTTGGTCTTTTTTATTTATTGCCTTTTATTTTTATTTTTTTCCCAAAAAGACATAGCATTAGGAACGAGATAAGTACCCAAAATCAGATTGGTAATATTGTCCAAAAGTTTAAGCTGCTAAAGATACATCTAAGTATAATCCTGTGGTATTTCCTCCCTGGTTTTCAGCTTTTTGAATATTTTTTTGGATCTAGACCTAATGCTGAGTGGAGGGAGACAGCTTTTTTTTTTGTAAAGCCTATTGAATTGTAAGCACGGCACAAAGAGGTGCTTGTTCTGGAGTCCTAACCTGATGAGTTGCGAGAGCCCTTGACAAGGGCCTGCAGTGCTCCTTGCTGCAATCGCAGGAATGCTGGTGTTTGTGGAGGGGATGGCTGGGCTCACTGTCCAAACAGATCTCTGCTTGCCAACTGGGAACATATTGCAGTCTCTGTGAGGCACTCCATCACGGCTTGAATAGCTCCTCTTGTGCTCAGGCTTTCTGAATGCAAGAGAGAGAGAGAGAAATATTCCTTTCAGCCTTCTGCAATGTCAAAAAACCTTTAGTGACCGTATGAGAGCATTGCCTTAATGCAGGGGTTCAGAAAGGGAAGGAAGTCAAAAAGAAGGGATTGGATTTTTACCATTTGCTGCTATATTTTTAGATTTTAACTTTCTTCCACAATAGAAGGTTGCTGTATCTGCTTCTTGAAAAAAATCTGTAAATGTGAATTTTTAACATAGCATTCAGCTTATTTTGAAAAAAAGTTTGCTGTCATGAACAAGTTCATCATAACTCTTTTCTAAGAGACTTAAATAATGCCTGTAAAATATTTCTTTTCACTTCTAAGCCTTCAGTTGTAGTTTGTAAGTATACTTCTGTGTTGGAAAATTACCATAGTAATGCCTGATTCTACAGCAGCATTTAGATTAACTGCTCTATTACCTGTGCAAGCTCATCTGATGTTAAAGGATTTTAAGACAAGCTTAATTCTAGGCATCTGATACTCAGTTGTACAGTAGAGGTAACATGGTAGGAATTCGGTGAATCAATCTGAAAATTATAATAAGTAATGTAGTAACTTCAGGCTCTTCGCAGCACAAATGAAATTTCACCCTTGTTCCCTTCCCTCCCCCATTGCCTAACTATATTTATATCTAACTTAAATAAACATGGATTATAATTCCTTTAAGTGCTCTGCTCATCTATTTTTGTTTTCAGAATGCTTCACAAGCAGTTTTATAATTCCAGAGCTAGAGAGCTTTTTACATGGAAGGAAAAGCTGATGTGAAGAGCCGAGTTGCCGAAATAAAAATTGCGTTTTAGAACCAAATGAAAAAGGTTGAACTTGCTGAGTCCTGCTCAGGACTTTACTGTGTGCACTCACTATCTAAGAAATAACAAGAATGTGTTTGTTCCGGGGACTTTGTGTGCAGGAGAGGGAGGAAGGACTTCATTGCTGTCACTGTTTCTATAGTGACAGCTCATTCTTGAGGCAGTTTTGACATAGACTATAGTCAGTCATTTGTAGCGAGAAAACTTAAAAGAACAAACTAACCACATCTGAGTGTTTATAAGCTCTTCACATATGTCTTAAATTGTATGTGGAAGTTAATTCACACTCTGAGGTTTGCATAACTTGCTATATTATATGATACTGATAAAATACCCTGATGTAGTGCAGAGTTCTGGAAAGTACCCATAAATATCCCTAGTGAATGGATTCAGTGTAGTATATTGTGGTATAAAATATCCATAAGTGCATGATGTTAAGGAACTTGTATTTATCTTAAAGCAGGAAAAGTTAAATTGCAGTAGCAATATTTACATTATCTTTTATCATGTATGTCCTGATAATCAGAAGTGCATTTTTAAAGCAGATTAACGTAAAAGGAAGTGTTTAGCTATGGCCACATTCTACCAAAATCTCATTTGGACCTGCCCTTTGTAGGAAAAATGGGCTAAGTGTGAAACCTGAGTATGCAAGTTTATGAATTATCCACATATATTTTTGTACCACCAGCTAATACAGAATCAGACTTGTGGACTCCAGCTGTGGCTTCTGCCTTTCCTAGCAGTAGTGCCAGCTATAAAGACGGTAATACCACATATTGTGCAAATTTGTGGGTTTCTCCATTTGGCATTTCAGATTATAGTATATTTTTTCAGAGGACTCATAGCCTGGGGCAGAGCAGCCCAGACTATCCTCCAGAAGGCATCTGGTTCCTCTCAGTTGGCCATGTTTGCTGCAGTAGGTACAAGGAGTCTTTGGCTTTTCAGGTCTCTTAAATTCCTGGTAGCCAGTGGAAGGGCTGGTATGGTGGGTAGAGAGAGTCTCTTGAAAGCCTGCCTAGTTCTCATCAATGTCATCAGAGTTTTCCTGTGAAATATGTGGATTCTGGAAAACGTGTGTTTTCTATAGGAAGACCTTTGTTGGTAAACTTTCAACTTCCTTGAAAGTCACTGCTTACTGATTTGGCATCATGATATCCTTTGTTTTGGGTGGATGTTAGAAAAGTGAAAATTTGCTGTGCATCTAATCCCTGTGAATGTTTTTCTAAAAGGATCGTTGCAGAGCATCTTATATCCTCCAGAATTTCTCTTAGGTGTGGCTAGAGCATTATCACAAGGGATGGATGAAAATCTCTTATGAGCACAAAGGGTTAAAATTTCACTATTCTTAATTTTCCAGACTTGTTTATCTTGGGTATGCCAGCATAAAAGTATACAAGTACACACATATTTATGCACAGACATACAGAAATGAGAGAAGGAAGGTAAATCCTTAAAACATATGGTGTGGAACAATATTTCTATTATGCTGATGCAGCAAAGTTTTTAGAAAAATAATTTCCCTTATGGAAACTATATTGATGTAATTTAACTCAGATGCATGGCAAACTGCAGAGTGACAAACCGCATTTTTCAGAGAATTCTTTGTTAAGTTGTTTTCTTTCGCTGTGGGTCTGGGTTGTTCTGTGAGTTACTGAATCTTAGGTATCGAGGGAGAGTGATGTAGTAGTCAGAGAGCTGAGCATCACTACAATTTATTTTCCTGATTCTTTCTTTTGCTATTTAAGTAGCAGTATCTGATAGTTCCTCTTCTTTTTGTTCTCTCTTGTAAAAGGGAGTATTATAGCTTACAAGATAGTGTACGACGGGGTTTAGATGTTCTTTAATGCTGTTATGTGCAAGATGTAATTTTTGATGCTAAGCTAAGCTTTGTCCTGGCAAATAAATGAGGTGACTGATTCTGTTGTGTTAGGCTGTTCTGCTAGCTTATGCCTGTGGTTCAACATAAAACACTTAACATCTTATATTCAGTTCACCTCAGACAGAGGTGTTGCCTACAGATCGAATGCTAACTTGCCTTCCAAGGCTGTGGTAACCTGGACATAAAATTCTGGGTCCAGGAATGTGATACAGAGAGCATGCAACATAAACTTCAGTGGTTGCCTGGTTTCTCAGCAGAAAGGAAATGAGGAGCTCATGGTCAAAACTTGTTTTTTTTGCTTTTGAAAAAATCACTGCATGAGGTCTTCAGGGATGCTGCAAATAAAGACAAGAAGCTTATCAAAGAAATGCATGTGGCAGGAAGGATTTTTTTTTTTTTCTGAATGCATCATCTTTCTGGGGTAGAAACCCATTTCTAGGTCTGAAATAAAACCAACGGTTTCAGAAGCAATATAGAAGTTGAGTAAAACTGCTCCGAGTTTAACATAACCAAGTGTACTTGTTAAACCCTCCAAATAAAAAAAGTAGCTAGTGTATGAGGCATGTTTCTTCAGGATGCTATTTTCTGATATTTCAAAAACAGTTGCTGAACATTGTTGCAATCGTAACATTGGAAGGGCTTGTGGTAAACAAAGCAGCCTTTAACCAGTAAGGTTGATGAGTTGTAATTTCTGTAACTTCTAAGGAAAATAATAATGGTTGGATTTGGGTTTTTCTTTTTATATTCTCCAATGATATTAATTCCTCTAGATTTTCTGCTTTTTAGCCAGACCCTATGATGCATGCAAATTTCAGTAACTTCTTGATGGATGAATACAGGGGAAAACAGTTGAGTCACGAGCCCAAAACCCATGAGAATAGATCTGAAGCCAGAGTGATGCAGTGTTACAGAAGCGGTGGAGATTCTGAGTCACCAGAACAAATTGTTTTCATTATTTTTTTATGTTTTTTTAATTGTGTACTGGGAGGGCTAATGCACAAACTCATCTGACCCAGTGAGTTGTTTTGCTCACTCTTAGACAAATGCTGGTGGATGTGCAGCACTCCTGACTCCAGGTGTTCCAGGCAGTGCTGCCTAATTGCCAGGATCCCTGAAATGGTTTATAAATAAAAAAGATGCCATGAATTTTTTCCTGCTTTTGATAAAGAAGTGCTTTGGTTGTGTGTACAACATATACATTGCACAGTTGTGTCTGCGTGAAGGTTTTGGGGCACAGAACATTCATTCAAACTTATGAGAAATTTTGAATTGAAATGATGAGTTCTGCATTAGGACATGAATACTAGGTAGTTGTTTAGGTGCAGAAATGCTATGAAGAGAGATTTCATTTCTTTAATGCTAAAAAATAATTTAAAGGAAACAAGGTGGGTGAGATTTGTATTTTCATCAGTCAGATTAAGTCAAGGCACAGCCCTTGCCCTTATTAGCACATGCACTCCTGCAGCCACAGGGACCAAAGTTATGACTCCGAATTTTACCTTTTGAAAACTCTGTGTGTGTGTGTGTGTGTATGTGTGTATAAAATAATGCACTATATATATGTTTTTCTAGCTGCCACCTTCCCTCCCTCTCTTTGCTTTGTAAGAAACGCTATAACACTGAATTTGGATGCTTTGTTTACTTTACTAACTGAAATGTTAGATCCCAACAGTAGACTTGAAAAATTCAGAAGATAGTTTTTCAACCTAAAGTTGTTAAGGGGAAATCAAGAGCATTCCTTGAATAGCTGCAAAGTGGCTAAATCCCTTATCCCTGCACCCCACTCGCTTTCTTCAAATTCCAGACCCTGTGGGTGGAGTTGTCATGGTGGGCTCTGTTGTGCTGGGGTAATCCCTCTGGGAACCTCAGTAGTCTCGGAAGGGCCCCAGCGATGGGATTGTTCCAATGCAACTGCACCCATGAAGGCTTCAGAGCGGAGGCAGCTGCTCCAGCCTGCTCTCCTGCAAGGCAGGGCTTTTTCCTCTGCTGGGATGGACACACTGAAGACCTGGGAACCATGGGAAGGATAACTTTTTTGCTTATATGTTTGAAAACTTGTTAATAACCTCAGTGTTACACCAAGGTATATGTTGTTCCCTTAAAACTTCTCAGCAATTAATACCTGAAGAGTGGTGGCCAGTTGAAATTCTTATTCCCTGGAGGACAAGGTTGCTTTAATCTCCATAAAACTGCATGATGAATGTTTTGGATAGTAAATTAATTTCACAGTTGCTATAGCCAACAAGAAACTCCCTGTATTGCATGTGAAATTCAGAATATTTCACATGTGCTATGGGGAAAGTATCCCAGATTCCTTTTAAATTAGAAGTTATTTTAATAATTAGAATAATTTAGTTAATTATTATACAATATTTGTTTCTCATCAACAGGTAATTTATATACAAAGGGAAGAGTCTAATTCTCCCTGCTATGCCATGCTATGTGATAGGATTATTTATCTGGGGACACAGAAAAATAAGAATTTATGGTTTATTTTTCGAGGGATGTAAAGCTGTCATTAGCTGAGAGAGGCATGTTTTAAAGCAGAACTCAACTAATACGCTTCTTGCAGGGGTTCAATATAGAAATATGAGAAATTAAGTGAAAACGAGACGAGGATGATGTGGCCCTTCAAACATAAGTGAAGTCCTGGTGAGTCACAGCCTTCCTCCTCACCTTTAGTGTTTATAAATGAAAGCAGGCTGTGAAAAAGCAAGCTAGTGCCTTCTCTGGGACAGACACCATGTAGCTGAGAGCTACAGTAAGAGTTTTCTGGAGTAGAAAAGGTGAGGAGGGACCAAAGTCAATGCGAGAAGCTTTTTATGGCTCTAGTAGGCTTTGCAATGGGATTTGAACACCTTCCTTTCAGTCTGTCATGACTGCAAGAGATACGGAGAACAGCAGCAAAGAGAAACCAGGCTATCAACATAGAGCTGTGGGAGAAGCTTGAAAAATGAATTTTCTTTGGTCTGTGGAAGGGTAGGCTCAAGGGAGACAGGGCAAAGTGAAGGGGGACGGCAGGGGCTTTCATAAAACATTGTTGGAAAGAAAATAGTAGAAGGCTTCTTTGTCTACAATTGTGGATGGAGAATGAACAAGTGAAAATTTTAAAGCAGAGAAAGTCAAGTTGGACACCTTTCCAATGCAAAGGCAGGTAGGCAATGGAAGCTGCTACCTGAGGACTTTGTGGAGCTTTGGTCGCTGGAGGTGCTGAAGAGGCAGTATCAGTCAGGAGAGGCTCAGGTAGAGCTGGCTTTCTCTGGGGAGGGGAGGGCTGTGTCCAGCAGCTCCCTGTTTCAGGGAAATATTTTATTTGTCCGTTGCAGTCACTGATACAGAACTAGGTTTTTGTTGAGGCTTCTCTGCGTAAGATGCAGCTTCTTATTTTTAATTCTGAACGAGCTGCTTCAGGATTACCGAGCCACTGTGAAGGAACAAGGAGATGGCTCTCCCCATGGCATGAGCAAAGCTCAGCTGGGAAACCCCTGGGCTTACAGAGGGCATCTCTGAGCACAGCACAGATTGTCAAAATTTTAGCATGCATTTTTTTCCTAAATTAATCTGGTGTAAGTGCAGTGCTCTAATAAAACCTCAACAGAGAAACAGCAAATATTAAATATCTTGACATTTGCTTTTAATACTTACTGAATAGATATCTATATTTTATATATATATATGTATATAAAAAATAATTGGGGAGATGGCAGTTGTTTGCCACAGCCTTACAAAATAGCCCAGCATGTGCCTGAGTACCAACTGTGTTGATGATTCTACTTTCCTCCCCAACTCACGTGATACAGAGTGCTTGTTTGTGGCATGTAGATATTAATTGCTGGTTTTGATGAGCACGTTCAAATAGAGAATTTTAGGTGAGTCAGTGAAGTCTAAGATCCAAACATGTCGAGAACAAAATTCATCAGCCCCTGTGATGATGGTTGGTGGCACTGTGTCAGCGCTAGGTGGGTGGTAAGGTTGAAAGTTTGCTTTAGTTTTCACTGGCTGGATAATTTTTCTCACTGTGGGTGGACAGGTAAAGAATAGCCGTCACCTAATTGCTGCCTCGTTTGGGGCAGGTGGAAGAGAACGTACTGTGTAACTTTATTGTTGGCTAGGTTTTGGGTCTGTTGCTGATTGTACAGTCCTCCTGGTGTTGCCATGGGAATGCAATAATTAGATTATGAATAATTGGAGCATTCTCTTTTACTGCTGCAGAAAAGTGGTGTTGTGTAATTATCTCTTCTTTTAATGGAAGTTGTGCTCAAAGCCAATTGTTTAGTGTTTGTATAAACCTGTTGCAGAGAACAAAAGCTTTTGCAAGTGAATGTTGTTTTTAAAATGTGCCAGAAAGCTAGCACATGCACACACACTTCCCAAAAAGCATTACATCACTAGAATGTGTTGAAGAGTTGTCTCAAAATTGCAAAGGCAAAACACTGTCTACAGTTGAACTTCCATCCTTATGATGTTACTGTGGCTTGCTGTTTGTATTTTGACAAATAAATAACCTCTTGATATCAGGCAGATAGTGCTCTATGTAAATGCTAATGCTGTTAATAACTAGTGCAAAAAGAAAATAATTTTCATTTCATGACATATGTTTCCTGTAAAACTGGGGTCTGGTTAAAAGTGCAGTGGCTATACAGGTCTGGTGGGAAGCTTGGTTGGAGGATGCTAATTCTTCTGTTATTGTTCAAAGCTTTAGCAATGTAAAAACTTGATGCATGAGGATTTTTGTGATTCTGAACTGAGAAAAGTCAGAAATGAGGAAGACCTTTTTTTTCCCCAAAAAATAGTGTATTTTTCTATGTGATGCCCTCCCCTTCTTTAACAGTCTGAGGTTCTATTCAGGCTTAAATATTGTTTTATGACCAAAAACCTATTCTGGATTTGTGTCCAGTTACATTCCCACAAGCTTCCTGTGTGACCCTGCATCAGGCATTTAATTTCTTTGTCCCATAGTTTCACTTGTGAAGTGAGGAGAATAACAATCCCATTCCAGCCAGATGTTCTGGAGACGGATTCATGAGTCCTTGTGGGGTAACGTGGTGCTGGGTCATAGAAATGCTGTTGTGCTTCTGCTTCAGATGTCACGATGTTATCTTAAGCTAATATTCATCATGTAATGAATGACTCTCCAGTTTCAGGTTGTTGTGTTGTGGCTTGTGTGGTAATGGATTAATTTCAGATGTTTTCAACGTAGTTGGTTGTTCTCTTTGTTTCCAAAGTAGTCCTAATTTATTTAACAGTATTTGCCATTCAAGTCAACTGATTTTAGACAGATGTTTGTCTCTTATGTTTTAGTCTAGACATCTATGATTTACAATCTGTAGCCCATCTGGTGAATTGCCATGGGAGTATGCTTATTTTCAATGCTTGAAGTATTGCAACATAGTCTTTGCAAGTGTTTTTGCAGTAGCAGCTGATGAGCCAACCATCAGGAAAGGTTTATTTTAGCAAAAGAATCCAACTTGTTTGTTCAGATTAGGGCAGGAAAATACTCCATTTC
>JANHGB010014832.1:46508-56663 GCA_026283785.1 Coracopsis vasa | reverse complement strand
GAAAGTTAGATCCAAAATCACTTGAAATCACTGAGAGTCTTTCCACTGATGGACTTCTGTGACCTTAGAAACAGACCTGGATTGGCCAACAACGATGCTCCATAATTTTACAGAGTAAAATCCAATTGAGAATGTATAAATATGCAATTATTGTACCACTATCGTAACAGCAGTAAAGCCACCTCTTCAGTAATACTTAGTATAGCTTCACAAAGCGCTGTTAATACTATGCTGTCTGTCAGGGATTCTTTATCCCATTTTTTGGTGCACATTAATCTGAAGTACTTAAAGTGATCATGGCATGGCCTGAACACAACAGGGGAATGTCCTCCACAGCTAATGCCAGGTGTTCCTGCCAGCAGAGAGATTCCCTGACCCTAGGAACTGGCAGAACAGCACATCTCAATTGGCACAGAGGGTAACCAGATTTTGAGGGAGGTATTCAGTAACTTCCCTAGCCACAAGCAAAAATAAACTTGTGCCATGCACCTAAAGTGATTAAAAAAAAAAAAAAAAAAACAAGTGGTGATGTAAAAAATCTAAACTAAAGCCTTCTGCCTGCTTGCTTGTGAATGGTGAGGATAAACCAGACCACCATTAAAAGACAAACAAAATTAAGGAAAATATTTCACACAAAGTTATACTCCAGGCCTGCTTTTTCTACATTTTGTAGCATTGCATTCATTTAATATTTTGTCTAGTTTTGCTTATCTAAATTTTAAATAAATATTAAATGGATGCTCTGTTCTTTGGGTAACTTTATGTTCTGGCATACCTTACGTTGCCACTGAGCCGTCATTCATTAAATATGTAAGTGTTCCTGAAAATCTTTAATTAGGTAGGTTCCGTGTATTTAGGTATTAAATTGGAAGTAGAAAGGTAAGGATCTGTAAGACTGGGCTATGCATTCTACAATAGGAACAGAATGTGTATGATCATATTTGCAGCATCAGCATACACTCAGCAGAGCACTAGTGCATGTTGAATGTTATTTTGTCCGAAAACACAAGATATATAGAACCGGTTTTAAAATTCAACCTGAAGTATCTCCATATTGCATATATTTTAAATGTTCACATATGAAATCTTGACACCATTCACTATCTACCACTTGGGATCAGCTTTTCACATCTTCAAATAATTTACCTGTTTCTTTCAAAAGTATTCCCTTCTGGCGAAAATGAAGAACCTAATTCAACTTTTACTAAAATTGGATGAGGTTCTATGTTACCAACATTTTCTTCTATGAAAAACACAATCAAAATGATATTTTATTGCTAATGGGCAACAATTAAAAAAAATAGTAATGATTACAAAACCAAAGTCACATTTTTCAAAACAGGCCACTAAGCACCTACACATCTTTGTGCTTTTCAGTGAGATTAAAGTTTGCGTAGATAAGTGAAACTTGAGGTCCTGAACCACTTTGTCTGTTTTGAAAATATTACCCCGCAACCTCAAATAATTGCTCAATAGAGAACACTGTTTATTTGTTTGCTTTAAAGTAGCATTTCTCTTAACTTAGCAACTTTAATACTATTTACTAGGACTTACTGAAGATGTTTAACTAAAAAAATCTGCAAACCCGAGTTTCAATTTCTTGGGCAACTTTAGCATTTGCTTTGTTTATACTAGCAAGTGAAATTGAAAGCAATATATTATCCAGCCTTAAGGGCTTGCTTCTCTTTCTCCTTTCAATTAATCTTGTCTCCAGGGAGTCCAGCATTAAAATAAAATAAAATATCAATACTATTCTTTTTTAATTTCTATGTGCTTAATTATAAGCAGCAATTAATCTTTTTTTTTTTTTTAATTTCACTACTTCTTCAGGGCATCTCACTCATAAACTGAAAATCAACACCGGTGTATTAATCAAATACTCACAAAACTTTGAGGCAAAAAAGTGTTCCCCCATCAAGACTGTAACCTAATGCTAAGCAAATCCCATCTTTTTCCTGAATTATTGGTAGAACTAATTTATTTTTCCTAGAAAACACTTTCAGAATACATATTAAAGTTCAATAGCAGAGGGTGGATCTCTCTTTTTCAATTACACTCTGCAACTTCATTAACACCAGTGGAATTGTTTGGATATAACTAATGGCAAAAAATGACCCACAGTTTACACCTTTTTAGTTTTTTTCCTGAGTACTTTCTATCAGGGAAAAGAGAGCTCAGGACTAATTCACACTTAAACTCCCAGTGTGTTCCTAAAACCTGGAAAATGCAAATTTCAATAATTTTGACATTGTTGTTACTATTGGATCCACTTTAAATGGAAGAATACCAGATATTGCTGCTCTCTTCAACATTTTAATATCAGCAGATCAAATCAAATCAAATCACTCTGGACAGGCTTAGATTTTGATCTATATGCAAGATTAGTTAAGAGTCTCACAGATTTTCCCTCAAACCCTTGGTTTGCAAGAATTCTCAGCATGCCTGACAAGCTGGCCTTCCTATTCCAATTATTTTTGTGAATATATATAAACTCCTTCTCTGACACTGTATTTGACCTCATTTATATTAGAATTGTCATTAGACTTCTTAGGTACTATTACAGATAAGAAATAAAACTATTCCAGGTGTTGATTTCTATTTCTAGTATAGCTGTTATAATAGTAAACCTTTTGTTTGTTTGTTCTATTTATTTAATTTCAACCCTTTTAGTCAATTTGAATAAATTAACTTACTTAACTGCAGCAACGTATTTATCTCTACACAAGAAAAATGCTGCCCATCAACAGACATCCTCAAGTTTCTCTTCTAATTTTTAAAACAGTATTTTCCAGTGAAAATTTTAAAATCTTTAGCATATTTCTGCTGCACAGCTAACTTCTAAAAAACCATATAAGGCTGATTTATATGAATTTATCTATGTAAAACACATCTGCCAAATTATTTTACATCATATAGCAGTAAATTCATCACTACAGCAGTAATATGAATGCCCTTCATAAGAAAAGTGTAAATATTGACAACTCCATTACAGCACATCCTACCACACACCTCTTCCCTACTCATGGAGTCAAATCCACTAAGAGAAGTTTTGTGCTTCCTGGGAGGGGAATTATTTGTGATGGACTTGCTACTACTTTTGTTTGCCATTGTTAATAGCTGGGTCTCTTACACAAGTACTGCCTTTATCTATATATGTATCTTTTGTGTGTATAATATATATGTATTTGTCCACCTAATTTAGTCTTAACCAGAAAACCTGAATATATGAAAGCACATATCTGAGTTCCAAGTTGTTTGAGAAATTAAAAACATAGCCCTAAACACAAAACACTTGACAGGATTTCTTAGAATCATAGAACGGTTTGGGTTGGAAGGGACCTTAGAGATCACCAGGTTCCAACCTCCTTGCCATGGGACAGCTTCCACTACAGCAGGTTGCTCAAAGTCCAGCCGGGTCTTGAACACTTCCAGGGATGGGGCAGTCACAACTTCTCTGGGCAACCTATTCCAGTGTCTCACCATCCTCACACTGAAGAATTTTTTCCTAGTGCCTAATCTAAACCTACTCTCTTTCAGCTTGAAGCCATTGCCTCTTGTCTTGTCACTACATGCCCTTGTGAAAAGGGCATTTGTTTACATATGTTATAGCCATATTTTCCTATATGTAGAACTTCAGTCTGCTTCATAAATTTCACCACCTTTACTTTGTAAAGAGACAGCCAGTGAACTATTTTTTACAGATTCTCTTTTATCAAGACTGATAATTTTATCTTTTTATCATTACTTTTCTAGCTCAGTTCTACAAAAGTGGTCTTACTTTACCAAAAGTTAACTCGCTGTTAATTTCAGCAGTACATTTTCTTGATTAATTGTTTTGATATCTCTGTGGATGAATAATGATCCACAGTTTAAAAAAAAAAAATCAAATAAATAAAATCACATCTTACTGTGTCAGTAAAGTAGCTGATCATGCTATCTTAAAAAATCTGATTTGGAGAAATGCACAGTGACAATTACTTGTTTTTACTGAATCACACCATAGAGGTAAAAACTCAATTCTAAGCCTTCAAAATTCCATGGTTTAAAGCTGCTGGCCCTGTGCAAAAATGAGATTTTCTCTTGATTAAATACTCAAATTTCATCTCTTGTAATCCATTACTTTATACTAACAAGGTGTTTCCTAGAAAAAAAGTTTTAAGAGCTCTCCAGGGGCAATAGATTTCAATTTTGACACAATTTCAAACACTGTTAGAAACCTATCTGTCAATATTTGATCTTAAAACAATGTCATTAAGAGAGGAATATCTCAGGTATTATTACAAGGCATTATTTTTAATATCTTATTAGCACTTTCTTAAGTGGTTTGTGCAGTGTCATTTTAACAATGAATCTATTGTTTCTTGCAGAAAGTTTCCAGCAGCCTGATAGCTTCCACACATTTTAAATACTATAAAGCAGTTTCAGTGTCCTCTAAATCCATACCAAGACTTTTAAAAATACCTATTTTATTGTTAAAGAAGGCCTCAGTTTAACGAGCCCTGTGTCACTGCCTGCAGCTACCATTACATAGTTTTCAAGAGGAAGTGCAAAGATTAACAACTCCTAGCATATCCCAGTATCAGTAGTAGTACTGGTATTAAATTTAGCCTACCTTCCCTGTCCAGTATTTAAAATCTGATCCTATTGAGGTCAATGGGAATATTGCCATTGAGTTCACCACCACTAGTATCTGACTAAGAAAATCAATTAAAGATATCTGTTCAGACTAGGTATCTACATAGGTGAAGCTGTATTACCATTTTAGTGCACCCTGTTTTGAAATAATTTTACAAATTAAAAGAAAACTAGTAGTATACTGCATTCTGTCCTGCACAATACACTTCTGTTTATCAAACAGGGAGCTGGGCCCGTAATGTCTTCCTGTAAGAGAGTTCAAGTTTCTCACTCCAATTTAGAAGTCATGAAAAGCATAAAAGCATACCAATTTTCTTTTCCTTTTAAAGGTGCTTACTACAGCACCTTCATACTTTCGATTATAGTATATTCTACCTTCCAAAGCGAAAAGTATCACCTGTAAACCACCAAGTGCTAGACATCAGTTGCTGTTTGAGTGTTAAAGGTATGGTCTCCTGTTTGCACTCTGTCCTGCCTCCTTGAGTAACTCCTGATCAGCCACTCCCACCTTCTTCTATCCAATTGCTTTCATGGAGAAACAGGCAGCACTTTCCAAACCTTGGTTTCCATTATTTTACAAATGAATACTTTTGTGATAAAACATATTAAGTCTGATCTTGCATCCTGCCTTAACCTTCAGTAATAAAAGAACTTAAGAGTATTCAATATTTGAACACCAGTCAAGTCCACCAAACCACTGAACTGACCTACAACCTTATCCCTGTCCATGTCTAGGGTTGCTTAAGAACAGGGAGAGCAATAAGTAGAGCCCCACACTGGTCACTTAACATGCCCCATCTTGTCACATAAAAGAGACAGGCACACAGCCTCTGAGCTTTGACCTGAAAACCATGTGCACCCTCACTGCATGGCCAGATATGCCTTTGTCATGATACATTGGACATATTTTGCTCATGGGATCAAGAGGAGAAGGAAGATGAAGCGTCCATACCATATACAGCTGTGAATAATTCCACCCAGAGGCTAAAAAGCTTTCCAGAGAAAATGCTGCCCCCATTGATTAACATTCATTTCTTCCCTTCTGCAGATCAAAACACTTCTCCTTTCTACCCTCAATTCAGCCATCAGGTTACAGGAATAAATTTCAGTACCTCTGATCTGGTCCTTCTAGAAAAAATGGTGCGTGCAATACTTTTACTTAGAAGAAGGTAACTCTTCACCTCAGGGATTCTGTTTGGGATCCTCTGCTCCACAAATGAAGTCCAGTCCCTTAGTAAACACTGTCTCTTCTTCATGAAGGCATTTCCTTATTCACCAAGGTCAGCTTTCCCTGAGATTTTTTTTTCCTTCTTTTCAGCCCTCTGCCCTCCCACACACAGGCTCAGTGCTTCAACTGTAAGGACAGAAACAAGCACCAGACATGCAAGCATTATAACACGTTTTATGCTGAACAGTGAAATCATATGTCTGCAGAGTAAAACACTGCCTAATTATATGAGTAGTGGTCTTTAGTGTTCTGCAGCCAGCGTAATCCTTTATGATCCACTTCAAGAACAAAATGCTCCCCTTATAAATAATGTTTGAGACTCAGTGCTGCCCATTTGAGCAGTAAGCATTTCTTCAACAGCTTGCTGCTCCCACAGAACAAGGATTTCTTTTCCTGCAATAATACTGTTTCCAGGTTAGTAATGGGCATCAAGATGAGCTGCAACACTGGTCAAAAAAACAAGCTTTGAAGTACTGGATATTTACAGGAGGTCTTTTTTGATATCTAGAAGCAGTTGTTAAAAATTATTCATTCACTCCACTTTATTTTGTGCATTTCTATATTGCTAATATGATATAAAACATTCCTGCACCATGAAGGAAAATTTTAATATTTAATCCTACCTTTTCCATTCTTGACACATCCCATATCTCTTAGAGACACATGAGACATAGTCAACCTTACTGTCACTTAACTGCAACTTCCACAAGTTCTGAAGTTATCTGCATTTTTCTCATGTACCCATTTCTTATGGAAGTAAAACTTTTCTTCCTACTGTTAATTGCTCATTCCCAGAATCTTCTTTATCAAGATCCACAGTTAGTGGACCTCTGAGAAATTCTCACATGTCAAATTACTTATTGCCTGATATATAGAATTGACTTCCTTTCTTTCTTTCTTTCAGAATACCTAAAGATATACACGTAGTAACCATAAAAAAGTCTCACGTGGCAAAAGACCTATTGACACTCAAGGCACAGCTTGTAAGCAATTAAAAACAAATAAATAAATATGCAGACACTTATTTCAGCCTGAACCATTGATATTAATGAATGTCTGTAGCATGCTTCCATTTCTGATTAATCCTGTCCACAGTGTTAAGCATAAGAGGAAGAAACAGAATTCCACAGTTCCCTGAACAGTTTCACATGATTTTTGATGTAAAACTCTTGATTAGTAACTTCCAGGGATTTTTCCCTCTGCAAAATAACTGATGCTCATTACCAATGGACTGTGCTACAACCATAATTTTACTGTCTATTATGATCCCCAAAGAATCTGATTCATTCTTTCTGTGCTATATGTTGATTCCCACTGCTTCACTGCAGGTGAATTTCTGTGCCTTAAACTCAATATACTCAATATCACAATATTCAATATCACATAAAACAAACCTGATCACAGCTGAAGACTGACCATCTGCTGTGGTGTATCCTTTCATCAGTTTGTCCATCCATCCAAAACTGCAGCTGTTACTGACCCACTCATAACATTTTTGTTGCAAAGTTCATGTTCACATTGACTATATCCACTAACATCCATACAACTGGTGAATTCTACTTCACAAGAAATTTCAGATCTCAGGACTCTGACGGACCTTATTAGCGTACAGCCTTGCAGCAAAGAAGGCCAACTTCTTTGTTAATTTAGTATAGTTACAGCATACTGAGCTATATTAACTGGACTGTGTGCAGCAGGTACCCCCCTCTTTCCAACACCTGTGAGATTGCATCAGGAGTACTGAGTCCAGTTTGGGGCTCTCCAGTACAAGAAACACAGGAACATAGTGGAGCAAGCCACTGCAGAAAGCCACCAAGACACATAGAGGACTACATTAGATAATGCACCAGGAGAGGCTGAGAGAACTAGGCTAGTTCAGCCATAAGAACAGCAGGTGAAAGAGAGCTCTCATTTCTGTCTACAGCTATCTAGTGGAACATTACAAAGAGGATGGAGTCAGACCCTTTGCAGAGGTGTACAGTTGTAGGACAAGAGAAAAGACACCAGCTGGAATGCAGGAAACTCCAAATAAATATTAGGAAAACTTTTTTTGTCACGAGGTGGTCAACCACTACAAGCTAGTCAGGGACATTGTGGAATCTCCATCCACACAGATAATCAAAACCTGGGCACAGTACTGGACAACCTGCTCTAACTGACCCTGCCTCAGAAGAGCAGGTTGGACTAGGTGATCCCCAAAGGTCCCTGCTAACCTCAGCTATTCTGTGATTTGAAGCAAGCCATAGCCTAAGCCTCTCATGACATCACACAGTAAGCCCAGGACCTGTTCAAGACTGTGATACACATTCAAACCTTAAAATAAATCAGACTGTTTCCTCCTTTTCCAAATATACTGTGGAACAAATCAAGCTTCCTTTCACTCTCTTTCCAAAAAATTCCTTTAGGCTTCTGAGCTGTATTTAGCTCATTCATAAGTTTACACAGTGAGATTAGTGTACAATGTTTTTCTAGAATATCAACACCATTTTCCTTCTCTAGGTCCTAGGAAATGTGGCAATCTAAATTTCAATTTCCCCTCCTGGAACCCTCCAAATCTCTCCTCCTGATACCAGACCTGATTATCAGATCTCTATTAGGTATAGATACAGGCCTTCTGACAAACAGCATTCCACAATGAATTTTTTTTCCCCTACTCTTCCTTAAAAAATCAACATGATAGAAATTGTTTCAAGCTAGAGGAACTTATGCAGAGAAATCTGTATACCTGCTGCTACCTCAATAAATCTGAAACCTTTCTAATAGTGCCAAGTTTACACTGATACAACAGAAAAATGTGACTTCAAATACTTGTATATCTAAATAATTACATTTACACAAATAACAGCATTTCTGCTAGTATGCAAACTTAGGTATTTATCAAAACCTTTATTATGAACTAGTTTTTTCTCAAAAAATAACATAAATACAGGCATTATATGCAGACTGATACTACGTACCTTTGACAAGAGTTATTAAATCATATTTTGACTATATGACCTCTATATTAATGACCATATCACTATTAGTTTGTTTTGTTTACAGTAATAATGTATAAAATAGATTGCATCCCAGTTTAAAAATAGTATAATACACACTGAAGTTCGCACATGTTCACTGCAATGTTCAAGTCATCACCGCAATTAATTTTATGCCACCGGGGTTTCACCAATCAAAAGAATATCCAAGCATTTCATTTTGCTGAATTCAGCCTGTTTAATATCCACTTTGCTTGATGGTAAAAAAAATCACACTTCAAATATGAGTGCAAAATTAACTACTATGTTACAAAAAAACCTTTCCAACGAATGACAAACATCAATTAAAATTATGAACTCTTCAAAGCAGGGACTCTTCTTTTCTTTTTTTTTTCAAGGCAACATGTGTATGATGCCTTGTCCATAAAGTCCCAATAAGGTCCTTCTTAGTCATATCGACAAGAGACGAAAATATATTATCAGCAGCGTAATTAAGCTGTGACACATCTCATAACCATTCATGAAATGTGCTGAAAATAACAGTAGCCAAAACTGCTCAGCTGAGGCCATTTTCTCCAACAGTTTTCTAAGACAGAATCACCACAGATACTTGCTAAAGCTTCCAGAAATATCCTACACAACAATGGAAGAACAGGTACATTGGATCAAACCAGTGTATCCCATCTCCAACAATCCCCAAAAGCAGTTACAAGGAACTACGTAATAATACTGAGAGCACATATGATATGCACCTGCAGCCTCCAATCATTTTCAATGCAGCCACTTCCTCAGACAGATATGTGCTTAGCAACATGCAGTGGATTTCTCAGCCATTAATTTGTCCCATCTCCTCTGAACTTCATGAAAGCTTTTCACACCTTGAGACACTTAAAAGACATCACTTGCTTTTACAGGCACTCAGCACCCCACATCAACCAAGCACACAGAAAAGTAAAGACTGGCAATACATGATATTTTAAATTTTTTTTATTGACACAAATATTAAGATTAGCAACAGTAAACATAGTCCTAAGACATTCACTAGGTAACCGAGTGACAAAGGACAAAAACCTGTCCCTAGCCCTCAAAGTCACAGAATCATAGAATCATAGAATCATAGAATACTAAGGGTTGGAAAGGACCTCAAGATCATCTAGTTCCAACCCCATGCCATGGGCAGGGACACATCACACTAAACCATGTCACCCAAGGCTCTGTCCAACCTGGACTTAAACACCACCAGGGATGGAGCATTCACAGCTTCCTTGGGCAACCCATTCCAGTGCCTCATCACCCTCACAGTAAAGAATTTCTTCC
>JANHGB010014832.1:32303-46408 GCA_026283785.1 Coracopsis vasa | reverse complement strand
CTGTTATCTTTCACATCCCTAGCCAAGTTTAATTCTAACTGGGCCTTAGCTTTCCTAACCTGGTCCCTAGCTTCCCAAAAATTTTACAGTGCAAGTATCAGATAAGAGATAGGGAACTATTTAGAAGCAGTAAGGCAACAGCAGATAGCATCACACGAAGTGATATCTTGCTAGAAGTAGCTTGATGGTGTCATGCTTTTGTAGGCATTTCAGGTAAGGAACTTCCTAAGAAGAGAGAGATGAACTCAAAAGGTGAGGTTACGAAGGAGATCTATAGTACAGTATAAGTACTATAAGGTATAAAACAAATGCATGTTTGCAAATACAGTAAATGGGCAACAGGGCTGGTGTTATAACTTGAAGGAAAACCTTGACAACAAGAAATTGGTAAGGTACCATTTGGGTGAAGAAGGGCTTGAAACTTAGGACAAGTTACTAGTATTTTATACAACAGAGAAGGCAGGCCAGTGGGGATATAAAAAGACAGTCTGTCACTCTGAAAATTATCTCTGTAACAGGATTTCTGACAGATATGACTGGAGAAAGAGTAATCCTCAGTGGTAGTGAGGGTAAGCATGTAACTGAAGAGCAGGCAGGAAAACAGGGATGTTAAGCAGAAAAAGCCTTAATGTAGTCCAAATGCAAAGAACTTAAGAACAAAACAAAACAGTTATACTAGGTCAGTAAAAAAAAAAATTAGCAAAGATGGAGTGTTCCTTTCCATGATATCCCATGTCAGCAACAACCAGTCATCTGTGTAAAAACTTCATGAAGTTGAGTTGCATCATCACCATCACATTTAATAGCTCCTCAGAGACATAACAGAGTAATGCCTTATCCATTTTTGAACCTTTTAATATTTTGGCCTCTAAAATATCCTTTGTCAAGGAATTCCACTATTTAATCATATTATATTGAAGACAGGCTGAGAAAGTTGGGGCTGTTCAGCCTGGAGAACAGAAGGCTGTGTGGAGATCTCATAGCAGCCTTCCAGTACCCGAAGGAGGCCTCTAAGGATGCTGGGAAGGGACTCTTCATTAGAGACTGTAGTGATAGGACAAGGGGTAATGGGTTAAAACTTAAACAGGGGAAGTTTAGATTGGATATAAGGAAGAAGTTCTTTACTGTAAGGGTGGTGAGGCACTGTAATGGATTGCCCAGGGAAGCTGTGAATGCTCCATCCCTAGTGGGGTTCAAGGCCAGGTTGGACAGAGCCTTGGGTGACATGGTTTAGTGTGAGGTGTCCCTGCCCATGGTAGGGGGATTGGAACTAGATGATCTTAGGGTCCTTTCCAATCCTAACTATTCTATGATTCTATGATTTTATATTGCACATAAGAGGTGGAGCACACAAAAAAAGCCCCAAAACCAACAAAAAACAACTGCTGTTAAATGTTTTAAAACTCTTTCCTGAGAATTATACAGGATTTTTTCTTGCTCTCGTAACAAAGTTAATGAATAATTGTTCATTGATTGCCTTCTTGAGGCCTTGCATGATGTTATAGCCAATTCCCCTCAGTCATATCTTTTCCAAGATGAAGTATTTTACTTTATTTAACTTTTCCTCTGACAAAACTCCTTTCGTATATCTCACCAGCCTTCATACCCTCATCTCAAACTACAGTATTTTTTTTGGAATTGTGATAACAAAAGTACACACAATACATAGACTGCACACACTCTGGATTTATGGATTGGCATAATTATACCAACGTTCATGTTTTCTGTTTGTTTTTCTATTTCTTTCCTTCAAATACCAAATACTCTATTTGCCTTTTTAAATACTAAGCTATGAGGGAGAGGTCTGTATCAGCGAGACTGCCAAATTACAGTGCTATCCTGAAAAGTAGACAGAGGGCTTGGAAAACACTTTACGAGATCTGTTTTGACTAAGGGAGTCTAAGCTAGGCAATAAAGGAGGAGACGACAAAGAAGCAAGACTACAGTTTCATACAGTTAGAAATACCATGAGCCTATGAATCAACTGTAAAAAAAAACGATACTTAAATTGTGTTTCCACAGAAGATTATGCAAAGATGAAGAGCAGAACAAGGGGAAAAAAAGGGGGCGGCTGAGAGACAACACGTTGCAGAACTCCCACATAAAGCTGGATAGTGAATGAGAAAGATCCTTCAAAGGATGCACTGAAGAAGCAATCAAAGTATCCAAAGACAGCAAAAAGAGGACATTTGCCAAGAAGTCACAGAGCAAAAGAACAAGGGACATGGCCAACACTTTTCACAGCTGATTGGCAGGTTGAGAGGATCAAACCTTAAGATTTAAATTCACATAATGATACAGAAATCCGTATCTTGGCATGGGGAGACTGTCTTAGAAGCAACCCAATGGGATCACCCCACTTAGTCATATATGCCTTTGCTCTGCCTTTTAACATGCCCTTAGCACTACTGCTCATCACAGCGATGCACTCTGCGTTTGTGCTTGCTTCAGCTTTAGTAGCACAGGGCTGTAGCACGACACTAAGAAGCTCACGTGATTGCAATGCCTAGAGTTTTTTATATAGCAAATTAATTTGCCTTATACAGCCTTCTGAGCAGAAGTTAATGCTGAGGTACTGTGAATTCCAAGTGGAACTGAGTAATACACCACTTAGTGAGACACAGCTCCTGAGTCTACCAGGAATTGGACTACAAGTGGAAGACTGGCCCCATTGTTATGGGCCTGCATCCCCTTTTCCTCAGCCATTCCCAGATCAGTTAACCAGGCTAACCACCTTCTGCTAAGCTCTCTCTCACCACGGAAGGAAACTACTGAAAAATTTAATACAGTTTCCTACCCTAAATTCCCTTCAAAGTATCTCTCCATGAAGTGGGACGGTCTAGATCAAAATTACTGTTTAAAAATTATTTTGGACCCTCCCATTCCTCTCTAATTTGCATTCACCTCTCCCATGAAAACTGTTTTGTGGATGTGTTACAGATCGCTTAACAGCCAAAATGAGTAAAAAACTGTTTTTCAAAAACTACACATGCACACACACACATTCTCATACACGCTTCTATATATCAGTGACTTCTGAAAGTACAAATGGAAATGACACAGTAATCTTCCAAGCATTCTGGTTTCTTTTTCATTGCACATAGAGAGGAAGAAGGAAAGAAAAGAAAAAAAAGGTATTCTTAGCTAATATATTTTAGTTATGAAAACTTTCTGCCCCTTAGAAAATAGATTAATTAGAATTAGCTCCCACTTGGACAATTTTGTGTATAGCATTCATAGCAGTGATCTGTTGACAAAAAAAAAAAAAAAACAACGAAGAGAAAAAATCAACAGATACATTTTTTTAAATAAAGGACGTGCACAAAACAAAGTCAGGCACTCGGTTCCTCTTTCATTCCATATGATACACAGCTGCGTCAATCCCATCAGGAAACAGGCAACAGGAAATTCTTAACATTCTGAAGAGAAATCTAAAGATGTGTCTCAGCACCCTTCCTCCTAAAAGTGCTTTTCGATTGTCTAAAAGCCGTTTACACCAGTTCTAAAATTATTAATTACTTTCTTCAGCTTTTAAGCAGCTATAGGCCTCATTAAGTAACTAACAAGAAGTCAAAAGTATATTTATTTGTAAGTTGCCTTCAGTTTTTCATTTCCTCCACCCCGAAATATAAATCATAAGGAAACCTTGACACCTATAGACAAAATCAGAGCCAAGTACCCTAGCTATTGGAAAATGCTCCTTCATAATGTGCTGCTCCTCTGTTATTTGTGTTTCTAACTACAGCTCTTGCATATATAATTCCATTATACTTTTATAAATCACCATTTTGAAAAGTGCTTTTGAGCCATTAATATATTTTCCTGGTTAAAATTCTTTGAGATGTTCTTAACAAGAGTCTTAGATAATGAATTTGGGCAAACTCTGGAACAGTCTTTACAGTATTATCATTCTCATTAATTTTCAGAACTACCCACTGTGTTGAGATGATTGTCATGGGCCTAAGACTTCAATTTGGCTAAATATTTTTGCATATATTTCAACATATAAGTAACTAACAGATGTTTAAAATGTTAAGTTCACATTCTAGAAATAGTTAAATGTTTACTGTAATATCATAATTTGGTTTTGCACTCATTTTTATTTTGCTACTTCTATCTTTAAACACTCTGTTAGAGTCCTGGTTGGCTGTAGACAGAATGCTTTAAAATGACTTCACAAGGAAACAAAACATACTCGATTTAGTAAATACAGCTGTGCTTTTAAAGGAAAAAAAAAAAAAAAAAAACACGAAAAACAAAAAAAACCCAACAAACAAAATAAAACACTTAATGGTACCACAAATGAAAAACAAAGAAAAGAAAACACTTAATGCTAGAAATGTTACATTTACCTAAGGTCCAGACTTCATGTAAACCATTTAAAATTGTTTGCATAATAAAAGATTTCAAATTCATATTTATATTCTTTAGAAACCTAATACATTCTGCTGTCTTACATCATTACTAGAAGGCTATATTAGATGGAAAAAAAAATTACTTTTAAAATGTTAATACACAGCACATACAGTGTCTTACTTTAGTCCAGATTATTCTTTTTTTCTTTGCCTTTTTTTTGTTATCTTTGAAGACTGCTTCAGTTTCCATTGTTTCATCCTTAACCATTCACATATCAGAGCAATAAGTATTTCATTACTGGTTTATCTGTCCAGAGGCTTGAGAAGCAGTAACAATTAACCCTCCCTTCACAGTGATTGATACAGGCTTTGCTTTCAATTTGTTTCACTACACAGATCATGAAATTCT
Organism: Coracopsis vasa; assembly: GCA_026283785.1. Lineage (NCBI taxonomy): Eukaryota > Metazoa > Chordata > Aves > Psittaciformes > Psittacidae > Coracopsis > Coracopsis vasa. The sequence continues at coordinate 41,644 of JANHGB010014832.1, read as the reverse complement.
GAATGCGATCATCCTTATTGACCTACACTTTCAAACACACAGCTACAATGAGATGAAAGTAATTATTAAAAGGAACACAGGACTACTCAATACTGAAACAAAGTCTTGAAAAATCTTTTAGATGACCTTCTCATAAAACTAGCATTATTTGACGTGAAATAAAATGATGGATTTGTTTCATAATCTGGAAATATTAAATTTAAATCTGATCAAGGTACAATATCATTATTATCATATAAGCCCAGGTCTAGCATCATATCAGTTCATATCTGACCCAACAGACAGTGACTTCAACCAGAGTAATCATAGTAGGATCAGGCCCTATATATTTAAAAAGTTCCTCTGTCAGCTTTATTTTACACCAGCTCTGTTTGAAATGTTGTGTTAAGAATGACAAGACTGTAATTACTATTCTACTATAGTCTGTTTCAAAAAGACACTGTTTCTTTTTAAGATCCTGGACTTCTTAAGGCACCTAATGTAAATAAGTACATAGAAAATTCAGACTGCTAAGGAAAAATGAAACACTCAAGTCAGATTTCCATCATCGGCTGAGATGAACCAAGACCTATATATACACCACTGCTGGAGACCTTATTGCAGTGAAAAACATACATTTTTCATAAACCTTTAAGAAATAGCCTTACCAAAATATTAATTTCTTGTAATTGATACATTTTTGACAAATGCAAAGGATTGGTGGGTGAACAGTAATGACAGGACTATTTAAAATACTGGTTGCAGTCAAAGAAAAATCAGGATAGAAAACTGTACAGAAGGATGTTCTTACAGGCCTGAGGCTCTAATCACAAAACAGAGTGATGGAGATGAACCAATACTGCATGGATTAGCAATGAATTATTTTGAACTATAATCATGTGCCAGCACAAAGGGGAGGTAAAAACTAGCCATTACTCACAAGCTGATCTGCAGATAAGAAGAAAAAAAGAAAGCAAAAAAGGGAAAAAATTTATATGCTAAACTGAGTCGGGAAAATAATGAAAATCTAAAATGCTGTTACACTTCAAGTAACATTCTACTTAACGTCTTTCATGTACTGTATAATATCAAGTATTTACACAGTACAATCTGTAAGATGCTGAGGGTAAAGCAGGGTTAAATCAGACAACTCTTCTGTAAATTAGGACTGCATAATAATATGTGCCGAAAAATATTCTAATAGAAGAGTTAGTTTTAAAATAACACACATGGGTACTAATTTCTCCCACTGTAAGACTGCAGGAAATATACATATATATACACATGCATAGGTAAAGATAGGTACAGATATATGCAAATGTGTATATCCACATGCACACTTATGTATACATATGCATATATAATAAGGGATTTAATTTCCATTAGGCCATCTGAAAGCAAAGCACCACCATTTTAAGAGTCAATGTTAGTTTTCCCATTCAGGGAAAAAAAAAAAAAGAAAGAAAGAAAAAAACCACCAAAAACTAATTTTGTGATAAAACAAAAATCAAAACTGCTATCCACAAAGATTCCTGAGATTCTTATGAACAGACTGTTTAAATGAAGAGCACTTTAATCAGTAGAGGAATCCTCACGTTTCTAATGTCTTGCTGTGCATTCTGCAGGTTATAGTAGCAGCTGGTAGAGGTCATATATCTTTTGTGAGCATCCCAAAAAGGCTCACTGCCAGACTGTTAAATTATGAATAAGCAATGAACAAAAGAATGCAGATACGGTGGTGACAAGATAATCCAAGCAAATTTATCTATGACAAATTTCACAGGATTAACAAATTACATTTACACAGAACAATAAAAATGTGCAAAAAAAAAGGATGAGCCTACTTTTCCCTCACAGCATTAGAGGGAAAAAATCATCATTCCAATGCATGTATTTACATTTAACTTTATCTAAAGTAAGACATTTACAGCTTGCTGAAGACAAGCAACTAGCGTTACTTTCTTTCAAGCAAATACATATACTGTGTCTATCTACATATGCCTACACTTTGTAGTATACATGTATACAAGTCAGTGGAAAATCTTTTAAAGTTTTCCTCACAATTACTAAAAACAATAAATATAACAGAATTATAAATTTGCTTTTCAGGTAGAATATTCTGCCATTCTCTCACAGTTAAAGGACACTTGCTTCATTTTGAGGTCTGTTCCTATTTGAACTGAACAAATATTTTAATATATGATAATTGCCACAAGAAAAAAATAAGTCATGAATAGGACTTAAATACTTTCTTTTCTTTTTTTTTTTTCAGTAGTATCACAAAAACATTAAGAAACAAACAAACAAAATAATCACTCCGAGAAGATTCCTAAATCCAGAATCTAAATACTGGATGTTCCTAAAGATGCACATTCAGAATGTCAAATAGTTTTGGGGGGAAGAAGAAGGGATTTGCAGTGTTTACTATATCCTACAGCTTCCTATTCTGGTTTTGAGAAGTGATACAAAAACAGAAATTTAAAAACAGCCCTCAAATAGCAAGGAATAACAGTTTCCAAATAACAGTTCTGTAGAGAAGCACTTTTCTTCCCATTAACAAAGGAATAAAAGGAAAGACAGAACCTCTTAGTTTTCAAATTTGAGTGTAAGCAGAGCGATTGATAAAAGGAACAGCAAATATGTTTGAAAGATCTGGAATCTGCTGCATCTTTTCTAACACGCTTCTCATCTGAAGTCTGTATTTTATGCCACCTCCATTTATTTCTTCTTGTTTGTTAATCTGAAACAATTGTTTAGTAAAAAGAGATCTTGAATAAAAATAGGCCTTTTGAAATCATATCTATATCATTTACGTATCAAATATATGTTCTTGTTACAGAGCTCTGCCTACAAACAGGAAACCTCACTATTAAAGTGAACATCCAATTAATTAAGATACTTTAGTAAACTACCTGGATCCTTCAAACACTGCTACTTGAGTATCATTTATCTAGCTCATTCAGCCACTGAAAAAAATTACTGTACTTTGGATTTTCCACAAGAAATTTCCACAAGAAATGCAAGTTTTGTTGTGAAACTGAACAGCACCTCAGAAAGACTGAATATATAAATCAGCCCAAAGCATTTATTTCTCTTTTTCTATTCATCTTCTATTTGTTATTTACCCGTAGAAAACAGGTTTGGGATTTTTACAATTTTTTTTGAGAACCTCCTGTCCATACTGTTAGTAATTTATGCAGAGGTGAAGCAAACATGTCAATCCTACACCTAACTTTAGTCAGACAAACAAAATCAGCTGCTTTACGTTTTTGGGGTTTTTTTGCAGCTGTGAAGGTTGAATGATAAGTACCACTGGCAGCTATCCTTTTTTTTCAGACTTTTCTTCCTTTTTTAATCCTGTTGCCAGCACTGTACAGATTCAGTCATTCAGTTCTTTCTATTGACCTCAACCTTCACCTGTGAAGACTGCCCACTTACAATTTTTCCCACAAAGGAACAAATTCTGCCTCCCATCATCTCTAAGAAAAAACAGCTTTCTAACAAGCATTCTTCTAAAATTTGGTATGTTATACTTTTGCTAAATTAGTTACAGCTTTGGCAGGACATTTCTGAACTACCTAACTCATATAAGCCTAGGCTGTGGGTAAACTGATCGTAAATGTGAGTTTGTACATGACTTTCAAATATGAGATGTAAGCAAGAGGGGAAAAAAATCCTTCTCCATCATAATATATCAATAATGTGCCTAAACTTGAGTAAAACTATAACCCTTTAGGATTTAATCCAAAATGACTGTTTAAAGACTATTCATTACTCAATAAAATTCAGTTTAAAACAATGTAATGTGTAATGAAGCTGGCTCTAAATTCCTGCTGGAGACAAAATTCCCAGGCAAGTATTTTAAAAGGGGCTTATAGGATTTAGGTGCCCACATTTCACTGAAAAGCAGTATGTGTTGGATGCCTAAATCCAATAGGCTCTTCAGAAAATCCAAGCCCCAGAGACATTATTGTAGATTACACACATACATATTATTCAGGCTATATCCTGTAAGTTCATTATATACATATGTAAACCTAACATGCCTGCAGGTAATGGAATAGTACTTCTCCACTTAAATTATTTAACATAAGTGTTGAACTTCTATTATATATCAAGCTAACAGCTAATTTTAAATTGCAATCAAGCCATTTTCTGAAAGCACTTTATTTCAGTGGAGGTGTTGCCTGTAAAAGAAATGCGAAACCCTCTAACGAAGGCAATGTAATCTCTGAATACACAGACAAAATGGGGGCTGGAATTTTATTCCTAGTGCTAGCATTGACATCTTCTTCCACTTCTGTTAGTTCTCAAGAATCTTTTGTGCGTAACTATCTCATCAGTAAAATGTGTAGAATAGTGTTTACAGACCTTTTGAAACACACTAAGATATATAAAGACACATATCTATAGAAATACTCAGTATTAACATAAAAGTCTTCTCTAGACATTGTATATCAGTGAGAAGTTCCCTAGAACAGACAAACGACAAGATACAACCAAAGAGTGAAACTCCAAAATTCAACACATATGAAAGCCTGGGAAAATAGTCTATTAAGAAATCTTCAATAATCTGCTTTTGGTAACTCGTTTCAAACTCCTGCTTACATATCAGTTGTTCTTTAACATTCCCGACTCTTGCCGGCATGCAGAGTGCCGGGTAAGGGCTGGCATAACTCTCAGTATCTAGCTGCAGCAGGCTGACAGCAAAATTTCCTTAAGGATCGTTCCATTTTCACTTGAGAATCTCAAGACTTTTGCTTTCTATAGCAACACACAGACGCAAAGTTCACTCCTCCTCTCACTAAGTATGTTAAAGTTTGTTATTGTGATCTCACTGAGAATAAATTCGTACCTATTGAATTATATGGTAAAAATACTTATAATCTTCCTTGTGATTCTCTGTAGTATACTTTAATTACATGCATAATTTCATTCGAAACCTTTTAAAAATTAAGGTATAACTTGAACTCAGTATCCTCCCAAAGAAAGCGTCCAACTCTGCAAGTTAGAGATACAAACGCTATCCTACCCTTACCATACCTCCTCTGTCCCATGTAATATACTACCATAGCATACAAAATTAATGAATATTTTTACTACTCAAAGTCCTGTTCAAATCAATGGCACAACGGTCCTATTCATTTGACTAGGACTTTGTGTATAGTGAAACTACTGCTCGAGCTAGTCACAGAACAATGCTCTAGTCATATAAGACATGGCAGCAACTATTATATTCTTACTATAGTACATCTTCTTATGCAGCAAAATGCAATATTATTACAAATTATCCTTATTATGCAAAATCCTATTAAACAAAAAGTCACACACCTCATTCGCACTAATGGGACTTTGTATGTTAAAGATAACATGCAGTAGCCTTATAAATATTACATAGAAAGAAATTGCCTCTTCCGAAAAAAATACAATTATTATTAAATGAATTTTAAAAACATTTCCTCTCATGGCCATAAATCTTTGGCAGCTTCCAAAAAAAATTAAAAAAAAATAAAAAAAAAAAAAAAGAAGAAAAGATAAAAGATAAAAGATAAAAAAAGCAAGCCAAACATTAAGCATAAGCAAGCAAACAAACCAACCAAAGAACCAAATGTCTGGGATGAAAATGCAAAGCCTTGGCCATGTACCTTAAAAATATCTTCTGTGTAGAACATCAAAACAAATTCCCAAGCTGACATCTTCCAGAACAAGTTTGCTCCATTCATTTTGAAACAATGTGACTAATGCTGAAATCTCATCCCACATGAGGTGCTTTTACACCTGCAAAAGCTACCAGTGACAATAATATACATTGTATTGGATGGACTGGCTGAATGTAAGGTTTATTCACATGAGATGAGATTTCAGGAAATGGTCTCATATTATTAAATTCTAAAAAAACCAACCTAATTACTTAATTGATATCAAATTAAATTCTACCATGTCTGTAAAACAGCTTCATCTTACTGACCTCAGTGGGAGCAGAATCAATCCCAAAAAGTTAATAAAACTAATGTTAATAGTTATTCTTCGTGGTCAGGATCAGTTATTCAAAATACTTCTCTTAAAATAAGTTTTCCAAGAAAGAAGGTATTGTTATAAGAATTGCTTTATGAAAACAAACATTTATTTAAACACTGTACTCTTTAGGAAGGATGCTGATGAAACTGGTGCCTAGAACGTCAATTTGCACCAACTGTTTTACATCACTCTCGCAGTAAAATTCCCATCTGGGCTGGCAACTTGTGTGCCAAGTTTCAAACAAATGTGATTTGTAACTGCCAGTATATTAGACTCCAAAATTCAAGTGAGACACTAATAACAGAGACAGATGTTGGCAATATATCCCGATATTCTCTTAAAGATACCTATGGTTCTGGATGCTGTATTAATCTAGTAGCAAAACTCTCTAATTACTTATAACTTATTTATAATATAGCATTAGAATATTAATGCCATTAAACTGGTAGAAAACAAGCTAGCTGGATGTAACTTGTAAGGAAAAAAAAAATAGCTGTGCTGTGAAGAATGTAGAAACATTGCTGCAGACAAAACCTTGTTATTTGGAATCCCATTAGTTACTGAAAATATGTGATATAACTTTTGTTGATCAATACTCTCGTGTAAGCTCTAAATAATGTATGATTCCAGTGGAGGAAAATGCAGCAAATCAAATATAGTGGGAGAATGTTTCAAATTATGAAGAGTAGTATGACTGCTAATCCATAAATCAGAAATCGGAAAGATTGTTGTAATGTGGGAGGGCTCTATTTAATAAAGGTCATTATAACTCCTGGCTCTAGAGCTGTAACATGTAATATCCTCTCTGGTAGCTCTATGATATGCCCATGCATTACTGTTCTTGTTGACAGTCTGTTGCCTTGGAAATATTTCATTATTTCAGTTTTTCCATTTGTAGACCCTTGGCCTTGTGATATGAAGGCCACCCTATTTCATATTTTCGATTATCATTTAAGCAATCTTCTGGAGCTATTTATATAAAAGCAAGTGTTAGACAATGCATATCATCATTTATCACTGCTATGTTTAAGCTCATGCTCTAGAAAGAAATGCCAAAATAAACGGGCTTTCTTCTCTTTCACTTCAAACCAATAGCACTCCAATATTATTATATGCTTTACAAATCAATGCTGGCATATCACATGCATGACACTTCTGTCTATTTCATTTTCTTGGGTATATACAATTGCAAAAAACCCTAAACTGCTACTGTAACTGGAAAATTTGCTAAGACTCATAGTTAAAAAGAAAATCAAGCAAATGTGTGCAACTTTTCAAACGTTCTTTAGAAAACCTAAACAACTGGAAAAAAAAGTTTCAAAACAAATCAAGTGCTTTGTTGCATCAGAGACTGCTGCTTTTTACAGTTGTTTTGTAACCACTCACCTTTTGCTTGAAAAAATGTAACACCATCTACTTAAATACTGTGGAAGTGAAGATGAAACAATGCACACAAAGTTCACTTCCAGGACTCTTAATCCTGTGAACTAGTTTACCGGAGTAGCATCTAAGAAGAGCCTGCAAAACCCCTTAGGTAACTGGACTGCGTCTGTGCTCCAAAAGCTTGCCACACACAGCTGGAAGGATGTGTACAGACAGCTTAGATAAACAGTTACACGCAAGACTTCAGGAGCACGTTACATAACTTTCAATAAGATGTACATGAGTGCCTGTTTATTGAAGCGCTGATCGATCTTCTCCAAAACTTTTCTTTTTTCTTTTTTTAAGGAACAAACAGATTGCTGTTATTTCTGCTATAAAAAATGTCATCAGCTTCTACATGTAATATTTACACCTGAACTATTCAGAGCGTTGTAAAGAGTGATAACAAAGTGAGCCCTAAGGGCAAAAAAACAACTGCTTGGACACCAGGCCAAGTTTGTGGCTATTAGTGTTCTAGGAATTTAGACTACTTTTTTCCCCTGAAATGATTACTCCTCCTACTCCCTACAGGGAAAAACTACTCTGATCCAACCTTTAAAATGACAGCATCAGAGCTGAACAAGAAGATGCTATTAAAGGGCATTAAATTAAATACAGTATATCCTCCTACAACTTCAATCAGAATTTCAGACCAAGTGTTATTTAGTTCAGCTCTCAAGTGGAGCAGAATAACAAATCGCGCACTTTGATTTACCTTCTCCGAATGCCAAATGGAGACAGGTGATAAAGAAAGCACTCATGCACAGGCTATGAAGTTTCCCCTAGAAATTAATTCTATCTTCAAGATTCCTATCTCAGAGAAATTCCCAAAATGGCACACAAATATGCTTCTGCTGGAGAGATTACTGAAGCTATCCTGGCAAATACACTTAGTACTAATATAGTACCATTCTCAGAAAGAAGACAGCAGAATTGTGTGTTGGGGGGGGACAACAGCACTTATTGATACAAATTGTTTTTCCAACAAAGAACTCTGCAGGAGAGAAGCCTGCTGCTATAAGTGTTATTAACACAGTAGAAACGCCTCTGCAGCCACTGAAATGGAGATTTTAAAAAAATAAATATTTAGAGTTGAAGATGAAAATCTGTAAGTTAGGTCATTGACTTCTGAGGGTGCACTGTTTTCCCATTATGTGCATCTCCAAATTCTGCTACATATCAATATATAGCCTTGTCAAAGTGCAGTAGTTAATACTAATGCATCTAACACAGCCGCACTAACACTTCAGTGGCGAATATGAAATGTATGGTTTTCTGATACCAGGAAGCCTGCTTCCTTAGGAAAAATGGCACAGCTAGATAAAATCTGTGGGGTTTGGAAGTTGTACTAGAAATGCTGATCATACTAAAAACCTGTAAGTTTGAAATTAAGATTAAAATGAGCCTGATTCCCTAGACTTTATTTTTGTTTAAATATTTTTCAGACTTGTGCTGTGAAATATAAACTGAGTAACACATGATCTAGCTACTTTTAAAAGCTGTCTAAATGTTAATTTCCATCTTTACAACTAACCAGGAACCTTCCTCACCCCTTACCTAACTTCACGGGTAACGCTGAAGTGGGAGGGAGAAGGGGGGAAAAAGTCCACTCCAAACCCTCTGGCTGCTCTCCGCCTGGGCACACGTATCCTCCAAGTGCAGCAATGGAGCTTTGAGCACTTTGTAAGAATCACAAAGTAACATCACACGAACTTGTACTCTTGTTTCCTACCAGTCACTTCTAGAAAGGTTCACTTTACTAGAACAAATCCGCTACGGGCAATTCGTGTCACCAGCAGAGCAGATTAATAGCAAGCACTCTCCTCCAACAAAAGTATATGGGGCCTCCCAGAAAAATGGAGCCAGGTCAAAAAGCTGCTGCTTGTCCTCTTCTGCTACCAGTCCTCTCCCCATCGGGCCAA
>JANHGB010014832.1:0-27408 GCA_026283785.1 Coracopsis vasa | reverse complement strand
GAGTGAAGGATTGTTGCAGCACAAGTTCTTGCTCTTGGTAACTTGCTTTTGCTTTGCTCCCCCCTCACCCCACCCCCCTTTTCTTTCTCTCTACGAAGGGACGGTTTTCACCAGCGAGGAAATGCGCCGCTTTTCTGCAATGGCAGAGTTTGTTCCCTATTATAGGAGCTGACTCTCCTCCCCTCCTAGTGTGCAGCAATGTTATTGCTAGTCAAACTTGTAAGGTGTGTGGTGCCTGTGCACGCACTGATCCCTGCTGCTGCTTCAACATATCAATTATACCACCGAAAGCTGTGCAAACCCCCCTTGCAGAGCTTCCCCCGGTTGCGGCACGCACCGCTCCGCTCCAGCGGCGCCTCGGAGGGTGGCTCGGCCCCAGTCATCCCCCCGGGATGCGCGGCCGCAGATCCGCGGCTCCTTTGTGCCGCCTCGGGGCTGCGCGCAGCCCGCCCCGCCCGCGCTTGTCCTTCTCCGCCTCCGCGCAGCACTCCGCGGATCTGCCAGCCNNNTGAGGAGAGGACTGGTAGCAGAAGAGGACAAGCAGCATCTTTTTGACCTGGCTCCTTTTGTCTGGGAGCAGAGGCCACGGTGCTCGGCGGATGCTCCTGGGGCTGCGCTCCGGTCCCCTGCGCCTGGCTACTGCAGCGAAGGGTGAGGAGCCTGACCCGGAGAGCAGAAGTGGAGAAGAGCGGCGTGCCAAGTCCGGAGCAGTAGCGATCGGGAGATAAAGGCCCCCCCTTCTGTAGCAGGGTCCCACCAACTCTCCCCGCTTCTGGGGTTGCTCGAAACCACGGACCTGGAGCTCCAAGGTGCTGGTTGTGGGAGATAGAAGCGTCGTGCATGTAGGGAAGAACTGGACTTTGCCAGCCTTTTGACCTAGAGAAGAAAGTAACACACCGTGTTTAGTGCACCTTACACAAACAGCAGCTGTGCTGTTGACTCTTCTGAGGAAACCCAGCTCATGCGAAGGCAAGTTGATGGGACAGAGCACAGGCTGCACTCAAGAGTGTTGGAAAGGCTAAAGCAGCGGGGGACAGATGTCCCAGTCTGCCCCATCACTCCAAAGGCATTGTAACCTTTGCTTCCATAAATCAAAGTTGTCACCTGAGCCAGTTTCCCCTTTTCCCATGCAACTGTGTGCCTCTTGGATTCGTAGCTTGGCTCCTAATCTAACAACATCCTCTTATCTTGACTTCTCTTTCCACTGCTGTTCCAAACCAAATTAAGACACACCAACTTTATGTTAAAACAGAGACTGCGTTCAAATCCTTTGTATTAAATAGCATCTGTGTTTGCATTCTGTTTTAATACAAAATGCTTTGGATTGCAGCTAATACCAGGAGATATGAAACTGGTTAGTCCCCACATGTTGCACATAAAAAGAATTCATAATGAGCATCTGTGGGATGTGGAATGGATCCCATGAGTTAGCTGAAGACCTCATAACGTAAGAGCTGAGAAGCCTAAGTGAATTATGACTCTCTTTCCTCACAAGTAGGATTAATTTTCTATCCCACTTATATTCATTATCTATCCTGTTTATACTATAGGGACATCAATTGTTTGAGTGTTAAATATGAAGATTTTACAGAAACGTGTAGGTTAGATAGCTTGCAGAGAAGAGGGGGGATGTTACTGCCAGGAAAAAACGTTATTCAAACTCCATGTTTAAAGAGCAGTGTTAGATAAAGCTGCTCACATTTTTAAATGACTGCAAATTCTGTGCCTTTCTCTTACAACATATTTAAAATGTAAGGTTTACAAAGTACCCTCCATCTGCCTGTGGCCCTCCCAGTGATGTCAATAGGAATTTTGCATGCAGATGAAGGCCTGTATATGGCCTTTAGAGAACAGGTCAATAAATGGCTGGAGGAATAATTAAAGACTTCTGAGCTGCTCCTTTCCTTTTTCTTACAATATAGTACAAGACTGGCATGAATATAGGCTGGGCTACCACTCTAATTGGCTATGGAATAACACTGAAAGGAATTTAAATGTGGGCAGTAGCCATTTTCCAAATGATCACTCCATTACTGTAGTTTTGTCTGTCAGTGTATGGCCGGGCAGTAGAGTGGATGTAATCATGCTGAAGTCCCCATCCATTGATTGTCACTCTTCACTACAGTGGCAACTCTAAGCAGATTTTCATGTTTCAAAGGGACAGCCAGGACAGAGAGCCTGCCTTTAGCCAAGCTTTCTTTGGCTTAGTCCTGAAAGTCACTGCTTTTCATCCACATAGGCAGAACCAGGATCTCTTGATATTTAATAAGACCTTTTATGAGTATTGATTAATATATTAATTTAATTGCTAATGTAACTGAAAAGTCAGTCTCGGTAACTTTGCTTGCTCAAGTAGTCCCACTGAGTCAGTGATACTGCTAACAAATACTTTTGCGTGTTATAAGATGAGCAGGATTCAAAGGTAGGTTTGTGAATTTCTATAGAATACAGAAACATTTTCTTTCTCATGCCCCCCTTAAAAGATATAATAAAAAAAACCCTCATCTCTGAAGAAAAGTCCATTTTGACTAAATTTTTTTTTCCCAAAAATTAATCATGATGGTAAAATCCAGTAAGAATTTTTGAGACTAGTTTTATACACTGATGAAAATATCAAACTTATACTCTGTGCCATATTAAATAGCATGGACCCAATTTGCCACATATTTCACCAGTGCTACAGCAGACCATGATGAATTCTAATCCAGTGCAATATGCTAGTGTAAATGAAATGAGAATCAAGCCCAATATTTTTAATTTAATTTATTTCTCATTTTGCTCAAATTATTGACAGACTCTGGTGTCTATGTGACATAGTTTTCGTCTCAATACCATATACTATTGCAAGATATTCTGCAAGTTGCTTTAGTATTGATTAAGCTAAGAAATATTCTAATAGAGTACTGCTGTTTCTAACGGTGTACTGTAGACCTTCCTCTCTTAGGCAAAATATAATAAAGATAAAAATTAAAACTACATGACAGTATGCAATATAATAACATGTAATATTTATGCTTTGCATATACTTCTATATCACAATTATATATTATATCTTTATTCGCATTGTCAGTGTACTACTGTTCCTTCCTTTCACAGGTGAAAAAATATCTCTTCTCTGGAAATTCATTTCCATTTACTTAAAGTTAAATGGTTTGACTTTGAATTTTCATTATCTGCCGTTGGAAGGAGCCTGTGACAGGTATGAGGGAGAATACTACAAAGCTTCATTGTATCATCTAATTTTTGCTTCACTTTAGTCAGATATCATTTAGGTAGAGAGTAAAATACTATACGTAGAACAGGATAAGATAGAACAAAACAGAACAGAAATAAAATAAAATGAAAATAGCATATATAATGAATTGCAGCAGAAAAATGCCTTTATCTTGAAGAGATTATTTTTTTTAGTTATACTGATTCCTCACTAGTGAGAAAATTGAACTAATTTTATATAAAAGGAGTATGTCATAACAGGATATGGCATTTATCTTTCTGAGATAGGGGTGACCTCATCATTCACAAGTGGCGTAGCTATGAATGAGTAATCAGCCTCCCCACCCATTAAGTGTAGATAAAGTCTTCTGTCTCAGTATTAAATATTCGATTTATTATTTTACAACTTGCGATCTCTACAAGTGTCCGCTGACTGTTGCTTCTATCGGTAGTTGCTGCTACCAATATATATTGTCAGTGTGAAGCAAAAGAATCTCCTCTAAAGGCGCCTGCATAATTGTGAATGGAAGATGAGAAGGGAAATGAAAATAACAGAGGAGAAGAAAATAAGACAAGATGGACCTGCAGGAAAAAAAATATGGGCAGAATAGGGGTAAGGAAACTCTTTGACCTATACTTTTGTTGCCTGTAATATTCCAAGAGCTTTATAACACACATGCAGTGAAAATATTTTTCATATTAATACCTCACGTATATCAGCTACCTCCTATCTCAAGTTATATTGCTAAAGTTATTCCCAAATGAATTTATATATGTATACTGTGAGAGAAATATATAGTTAGGAAAGAATTCCTTTTTACTATTTGTCAGCAGTACACATTAGGGAAGAGCTGCAGTTAAAAAAATACAGTTTCTTTCTAGACCTATATACGATAACATAATTTGCTCCTTCAAGTGATGTCATGTGCTGCATTTTATTTTCATTTCTTTGTAAAAGAAATGAGTGCAGCTTAAAGAAAATATTTGGAGTTTGATTTTAAACCAAAAAGAGCTGGCTGTTCATCTATTTGGAAGAAAAACTTCTAAATAGAACATGAAGTTGGGAAAAAAAAACATCAAAACTTAAATGGGAAGTGTTCAAATATCTTCCATCTTCACAATTCCTTGACACATACTCAGGGTTGGAAAAGCAGATGAGGGAAATGTCTTTTCTGAAAGGTTGTGCTGGGAGTGAAGGGCAAGATTAAGGTAGCCCCCTCCCCCCTGTATTCAAAAGAAAAGCAAGCAAAGAGTAAGATAGAGGGAAAGTGCCTGGGGAAAGTAGCATCACTATCGAAATCATAAAACATGTATAAGGACATCAGTGGAAGAACTAGAAAAACTATTAGAAGGATGCCGTACAGGGCTATCCCAATGGCTCAGCGATTAGCACACTGCACTGCCACTGGGAAAATGCAGCCAAGGTTTGAGGCTAATCTTAGGATCTCACTCATTGGTACTGGCAGCTGAAAGCCTTGCAAGTATGGTGAGTCTGCAGTGGAGAAACTGATACATTGCTCACAAGCCCACAGTTAAGTACCCAAGCTCTATTTTGACCACTGAAGCTGTCTCAGGAAGGAGCACTTGGTTTTCACTATCGTTCGCTAGCCTCATTCACTCTCTGCATGAAAGCGAAGCAGCGCTTCTGGCCTACTGTGTAATGACAAAGGACAGCTAATTCTCCAAGGCTGAAACATCAGTATTAAAGTCATTTTCTCTTGTGTTGCACACTTTGCTCTGGCCCCAGATTTTAGTGAAAGAATTATATTTTGGCACCAGAGGTTTTCTGCAGTGTTGATCCCCCACAAATCTTCTAGCAGCTCCAGCAGAAGATTAAGGGGCAGCCAGTTAGTGTTTCCAGAGATTACCTGCTTCTGCAGAGAGTATGTAATCTGTGATATTCCTCAAGTCAGTTTTAGTACCTGTGTATCTATCTCCCTTGTCTTCCATATCATTGTTACACCTCCAAAGTAGAGATTACCTGCTCCTGCAGAGAGTATGTAATCTGTGATATTCCTCTTGTCAGTTTTAGCACCTGTGTATCTATTTCCCTTGTCTTCAATATCACTGTTACACCTCCAAAGTAGAGTAATCTGCTACTCCGTTGACATCAAATTGGGGTCATTGAGACCACAATTAAATTGTGATGCTTCTGCGCCCACAAAATCCATATTCATCGCATACAGCCTGATAAGAATCTTAATTCAGGAGAGTGGAAAAGAAAATCATGCAGATGCTTTTTATCTGCAGTGTTTCTAAGAGATATCAGATTACTCTGTGTTTTCTCTGCATTCAGATTTTTGGTCCAGTAGTTCTCTTTGGTCCTGCTCGTCCATAAGATAAGTAAAACTTATAAAGGACATGGGGCTAAGTCAACACACTTTTCCCCTTTATTTATTTATTTACCTTAATTTTTAGCCTCTTAGGTTCCTAAACCAAAAGAGTTTGCGGAAGCAGCTGTTGGTGTGCCTTGGAAAGACAACGTCAATTGGAAGCACAAGGTTTTTGATGGTACTTAGTGGAGAATTCTATTTCTTTTCTCAGAAATAGTCATCCCCTTCTAATTCGGAAGAAACAGCAACTAAACATTCTGTCTTTCTCCTTATTCTTTTCATATTTTCAAATACAAGTTAATTACAGATGCAGAAAAGAAAAAAAAAAAACATTGGGCTTTCACTCAGAGCAGTTTCAGGCAAGCCTAGCACAGCCCAAGGTAGTCTTTCTGTTTTGGTAGCTACTGTTAGTGCTCTGCCGAGTCATGCAACAGTAAACATGAAACAAGCATATTCACAAAACTACCCATGCCAGTGTTTCCTCCCTTACCATCCAAGCTGGAAGCCCCAATCAACACCAAAACCAGCAGCGTGTAAGTAGGAGCTAGGATCTCTCAGCAGCAGAGGTTGTAAGCATCCAGTGCAGTTTAAAGCTGTACTAGGTCTTCAGAGCCATGCTTCTTGGCAGTTGTGGTTTATTTATTTTTTGTTCCGTTTTATAACAGCAGCACTATTTTTCCCAGGTTGGCAGCCATGTAAATCTGGGACTCTGTGAACAGTTTCTGAAACTTCAAGCATAGATAAGAGTCAGAAATAAATACTTTGAGCTTTGGACCTAGTGCTTTTACAAAAATAATCAAAACTTACAAGAAAATATGTGTCAAAGACTTGAAGGCAGGCTAGCCGTCTGAAAATGCATCCTTGTCCTGGCACAGGAATCTCTAACAGAGTACCCTTCTTATTTACAACTATTTATTATTCTGCAGTTTCAGTTCTCACTGTTGATTGTCCAAATTCCTTCCTTCCTTTTTTTCTTAATCAAGAATTTCAAGTATTGAGTATACTCACAGGAGGCCTTCAAAGTTTAAACACGTCTCAAATCTTACTCATTCAATTTCAAACTTCTCTTGGGTAAAAAAACCAAACAAACCTTTCTAGTACTTATACATGATCTATCAGAAACCTTAAAGCTTTATTCATTTAAGAGTTAGACCTTCATCCGCATTACTTGCATTTCTGTCATTGCTGTCCATATTGTAGTAACAATTGAGAAAACTAACAAATATGCTGCACTAAAGCAAGTGTCCTTACATTTCACTCTTCAGAGTTCCTTGTTTGGGGAGTTTAATTTTGACAAAACCAGAAGATAAGATGTTTTTAGTCCAGTGCTAGACCTTTATCTTCATTTTCACAGATAGGGTAGCTCACAGACTGGCCATAAATTGCACCAAATGCAGAATGTGCTGAACTCCATGAGTGAATTTCTTTTTTGTCCTATGGTTGGAAGTCTCACCACTTTGGAGTGTATTTTCATTATCAGAAAGTGGTCTGGACTGTAGTTTCTGTCTAAATAAAGTTGAATACTTCATTCACTGGAAGTTACTCAAAAAGGCTATCTAACATTCTTCTCTTTTTACTACTGATGGATCACATTATTTAATTTTTATATGCATGAGTGGACAACATAGAAATTCTTTGTGACTTTACCTAAGAGATTTGCTTTATTGGTCACATATTGGATGGAGAACTTCTGAACTTTTTAAAGGAAACACAATGCAATTGTTTGGTCATCAGTATATCAGGATTAAATATTATGGAATTTAGCCATTATTCTCTTGATTAAAAATTTGAGGGAACATGTATTTGGCTATAGAATACGTATAGTTTGCTTAGATGTCTATAAGAAGAAAATTATAATTTGTCTTAGTTCAAAATTCATTAAAGAGGCTTTATCAAACCTTTCTTATTTTTGTCCTAAAATGGATACTCACTCATCATTAATAAATTGACAGCTAGTATTTACTGCATTTTGCTAGTCCCTTGATAGGACTGGTTGGTGAAAGTTACTGCTAGCTAAGAGTGTCACCTCCACACATAATACAGAAGAAAAAACAAGGGAAGTCCTCCAGCCAAACTATCATTTCTTTTGACATGGGTTCTTTATTATGGAGAAAACCTCCTACAAAATAGATTTGGCCTTTTCAGTCTGGAACAAGAAGAAATATCAGACAGCTCATACAAGTAGATGTTATAACAACAGCAACAACATCTGCACAATGACAGAGGCTATTTTTAGTTGCAACTTGCAATAATCACTATTCGCTGCCTCAGCTTCTAAATTTCTGCAACAAATTTCTGGACAAAGGGCTTGCAGACTGTATCATCATTGGAAGTTTTATCATTAAAAAATTAAGAGGAAAAATTATTTCCTTTAACTGGACTAAATCAGTATTTCTCCCTAAAATAATTATACCATATGCAGATAAAGACCATGTTACAGGTACAAGTAATCTTTAATCTTTTGGGGGACATCCAGATCATATAGCAGTAATTCTTCCAGTATCCAAATGCAGTCACTAAATTCATTAAAAAGTTATAAATTTGTCTCAAAGAATGTTATTAACAATCCACGGTATTTTTAATGCCATCAGTCAACAACAGCTTTTCTGTGTATCCAGTCTTTCGCTGTATGCCAACCAAGTACAGCAACTAGATTTAGCTAGACTATACTATAATCTATTAGTATAATAGCATAAAAGTATAATCATCTTTCTGAAGCTGAACTTTTGATTCTAATCAGTTTTACTCAGCTGTTGTCAGCTTATGGAGCAGTACAAGGGGTGAAGACCTGCACAATAAGAAGATATATGCAAAAAAATTTGAATTAATGAAATTACTAAAGCTAAGATATCAAACACCTGAAGCAGAAAAAAAACAAGGTTAAGATTTTTCTTGAACTCCTTGTACATCTTACACTTTTTATAATGTACATTAATAATACTTCAAAGTTTGCATATCTGAAGATAGGAAGAAGAAATATTCAGTTTAAATAGCAATAATATTCTTAGCTTTCAGAATATTCTTATTATGGGTCCTTGCTACTTCTTCTGTCAGTACTCTTTGCATTTGCTTTTTAGGTGAAGAGTCCATGAATGAGAATAATGTAAAATAATTTTACTTTTCAGAGACTGTAAGCTCTTCGAACCTATTGTTATAGCAGATGATGCTTGACATTGCAAATCATTCTGTCTTCTTTGCAAGTACTAGTATCTGTAATAGACTGTGTACATATATTCATACGTTGCTGTTTAATTAGTAGAACACACATGGCTGGACTTAAATTATTTAATTTATCTGGTTTAAAATATCTGCTATCTTCACTGTTAGTTAGCGAGATCTTTAAAAACTGAATGAATATCCGTTAATAAGGTTTTCAGGGAAAACAAGCATTTGAGGAAAAAAAAATGAAAGAAAAAAAAAGAAACAAACACCATACACATGCAAAACATGCTAACTTGGATGTACCTTTATAACTACCAAAAATATTTCTTCAGCTATGGACTGCTTTTGATATTGTTCATTTTATCATACATACGTTATTCCATAATCTTTAAAAATAACATACAGATGCCTAGAGATTTATTATTAGGCTCAGTTATGATGCTGCAGGAAGATAAAATTACTACTAAACTTTCAAGACAGGTCGAGAGTTGAATCCTCACTATCATGTAGAGAAACCAGAATTTGACTCTCCCATTAACTTTGCTTACAGTTGGGGGACAATATCTTTGAATGTTAAGCTACTGGTTTTCATACATGAATATTCAGAAATCTAGCTGACCCAAAATGGAGACCACTATCTGAGACACAGCCCTTTCTTGGAAAGCAAAACTGAGGATTTCCCGAGGCTTCACGCCATGAGAAAAGGAGCTGAAGGTGAATCAATGCCCTTTTCCAACGCAAAGTATTGAAGTTAATATGAGTGTGAATCCATATTTCTTTGTTCAGAATTACTGTAAATGTTCTCTCATGGAGAAATTGCTCGGTCTAAAGACAATTATGGTTACACAGTCATTCAGGTGAATTAGTGCAGGGAAATGAAGGCAGCTCACCTCATCACTAATGGACACAAGCAGTATGCAGTGACTGACTCTAAACACTGGCTGTTCTGAAGTGTCCTAGCCTGAATACCAGCAATAGGATCTGCTTGGATAGCAGATGTGTATGCCCTGCTCACAGCTAATTATTTCTGCAGAGTGACAGTATGATGGTGATTAAAAATATATATTAATATAAATGGTATATTAGACCTATAAATATATCTTGCCTGATTTATTTGGTCTGAGCTTATCTATAAATTGTCTGGCTTCTGAAGGAAAATGGCAAAATTGTCTTGCATGTAGGGGGATAGATTTCAAGTTAAATCAGTGGTTACAACAAAAAAATCTAAATGAACGCAAACTCTGAAGAGCTCAAACAAGGCAAATTGTAATACATAAATATCAGAGGGCTTGTCTTGAACAGAAAACAAACCTGAGATCTGGATGGATAAAAAAAAAGAAAAAAGAAGTTTCAGATTATGCTTTCCCTCTGAGAAACCACAAAGAATAAAAAGAGCATTTCAAAAAGGTGTAGTGGTTAGAACTGCAATATACCTTATTTAACCATGAATTTGAGTACTAAATGAGTTGTAATCTAATTCAAGCAAGCAAGCATGCTCATCTTCCCCTGGTTATCTGCACTGTCATCTTAATTTCTTGCAAGAATTCTGTAGTTTTCAAACAACAACAACACCACAACCAAAAAACAAACAAAAACAAAAACAACAAAACTGAAAAAAACCCAACAACAAAACCAAACCAAAAACCCAACAACAAACAAACAAAAAAACCCTAAGGAAACAAAAAATCCACCAAGACAACCCAAACCGACCCAAACCAACCCCAACCCACACCAAACCAAACAACCGCACACCACACAAAACATTCCAAAAAACCACCATATTGAGTATAATAAGATACTGGACTTTGCATATGAATTTCAGGAACGATAAGGAGGAGTTCTGAGCCATTTGTTTTTGAAAATGGCATCCTACCTTTTTCATCTTTCCCTCACCCCCTCAATAAAAAAAGTTTATAAAAGGGTATTAGCAAAAAAGTCTGCAAGACATTTCTTTCTTTCATATGAGGCAATAATATTCAGTCCTGCTTATCAGAAGTCAACAAATGACAACCACAAGAAACAAGTTTTTGCTGAAGTATATTGAGGTTTTCTTTTGTCTTTATGTAGTGTTGGAACACTTGGTCTTGAAAGCGTGCTAGTTGAATCAGTTGTCTGATGCTATTAAGAATGAGTATTAAAGTGAATTGAGAGTAATTTTTAATAGAGTTTCATTGAAGTCAATGGGCCAACATTATCAGAAGTGAGTCTCATTGAAGTTGTGGAGATTAATTTTTGATTTCAAGCCACTGAAGTCAAAGGGAGCAGGCTACAGAAAGTTATCCCCACACAGTGCAATTACATTCAATATACCCTCATCTTGTGGGAAAAAAACCCGACTTTATTAAGGACGAGATTTGTGTATTATTACTTTCACACGATGTATTAAAAAAAACCCAGTAATATCACAGAGGCTGGTGGAGTGACTGTAAACAGATGTTGCCGCTAAGCTTATAGGATAATTGTAAAACACCATTTAACAGCACAGCTCACATAATACTACAGCATGTTTTCAAGAGACAAACGTTATGCAAGATATCACATATCCTATACTCTTTTAACAGTGCCTCAAGCTCTTGCTTTTGCTAAATAGCCCTGAAAATCAGACCCAAGGAGTCCAATGTCTCATGCAAAGGATAGCAGTTGTCAAAATCACATTCACTGCATTTCTCTCCCAAAATGAAAGAAACAAATCTACTATGAGGGCAAGGGTATACTCTCACTTTAGTGAACACTTACAGTATTTGCAACATTTGACCAATGGAGAATAAATTATTCAACAGGAAAAGGAATCTTCAACATTAACTACTTCCTAAGACATTTAGAGGAACTCATGTAAAACCAGTAGATGCACAAATAGATTCTGCTGTGTTTTGTATGTGTTCAGAGTGAGAGACATTGTTTGCTTTACCATTTCCTTCATGGGGTCATTCCCCAAACACCACTGTATAATTGCATTACGATAGAAAATAATGTCAGTGGACTAATATTATACGCAAACATGAATTACCTAAGTAGAAGTACATAATATAGTGCAAAGTGATTACGGATTGTATAATTGATGTGCAATTTTTGTGCACGCCCCCCCAATTCTAAAATGCTCTCTGTGCTCTGGATCTATTTCTCATTGATTAAAAATGATATTGTAAACATTTTTAACTCTGAAGTATAAATACATTGATTACAAATTATATTACTTAATTTTTTATATTCACGTGTGTCTTTGCAGTTCAGTATAATTCTGTAACTGTGAAACCCCTGGAGTGAAAGCATTACTTAACGTCCCATCAACACTGGAACAAAGGAGATAAGCCAACTTAGATGATGTATATAGGGTAACAAAAGATAAACAACGTATGTGCAACCCAGTCAATATAGGACTTGAAAAGTCTAAACCAGCCAATGTAAACTAGTTTAAGTAATCTCAAACCTATCCTCCAGATAGGCAATGGTGAACAAAGCAGTAAAATGCTGAATGTCTTGTCTCCTTCAAGTGTAATAGGAGCAAATCAGGTATCTCAGTACAGAAGACATTTATATAACTTCAAAGGTGCACCAGCACGTAACGTGCTTTTCAGGTCAGCTTGGAAATGTTCGCTGCTGACCAACTACACTAGTACAATGCTCTGTTACACTGCTCATACTGATACTCAGTCTTCTAATGCCAACTCTCAGCAAATGTTGGGCAGACTTATTTCTACCCTTATGTAGCCTTGTGATGCAGCTTCATAGACACATATAGTTGCAAGGAAATGTCAGTCTCTCGACTTGTTTATCTTAGAAATTCACTTAGATTCTTGTCATTATGAAATTGGTTATTCAAATCTTTCTCCAAGTCTTATAAAAGAAAAAAAAATATTGTATATCTGGAGATAGTCTCAAAAAACTCTTCATAGAGTGACATGGAGTTCCTGAAAAATACAGTAATTTAAAAAGATTTTGAGGCTGTCACAGTCAATCCTTGTGCAGGACACTGAAAACTGGCTTACTGGTTTTGGCTGAGATGAGTTTAGTGTGTTAGCAGCTATGCTTGTTTTCTTTCTTGAACAGCCCAAAGGCAGTTCAGAGTCCCAATAGTTTCTGAAGGACTAATATTACCGAAGAATGAAAATTACATTTTGACAGTTTAATACCTTTAAAAAAAAAAATTGAAGTAAGTTAGATGCTGGGATTAGTCAAATCAATGTGATTTGAAATGGCAGAGATGATAAACCTTAAAAAGCAAAAATTTATGGTTAACTTTACCACACTGTTCATTGTAGAAGGGCATATATATAATTATGTATGCATGGTGGAACCCCTCTAAAGTAATAACTTTTAATGAACTAGCCCTGTTAAAATAATACATTTCTGGGCACCAAACCAAATATGTACAGGAATACAGTGCAAACCTTCTGAATGATAAAGCAGGAAACTAAAAAGAAAATAAAGAAAACTAACAAAAAGAACCTTCTGTAGGAAATTGACCTGATAGGCCTGCTTATAGTAATAGTTGTACATGCTTTCATAAAATCAAAATAAATTTTATAAAAGAGAACCTTTTAAAATTACTTTATGCAGAAGAAATATTCCTCATTAAAATAAAAGTATTTTCCCTAAGAATGTTGCTTTTAATTTCATCTCTTGTGCTGATTTCAGGAGAATTATACCAGGAATTAATTTGTTCTTTTCAGGGTATTTTTTTTCATGGCAGATGTATGTTTTGCTTTATTAGGACAACCCTGCACACTGTTTCATAGAGATTCAGTGTCTGATCAACAAACCTTACTCTACTTGAAAAGCCTGACCTTGTGCAGAGCTTGCCTCCAGGTCCTCAAATAGTTTCAAGTACCCAACTCTTTTTGAAAATAAAAAGTGCTACTACCTAAGATCCAGATCTTCAGAGATACTTGGTTTTCTGAACTCCAGCAAGTGCTGAGGCCATCAAGTCTCAGGAAGCAGCCAGCATATCAATGCTTCAGACATATGCTGTCATTCTCACACGACATTCAACTTCTTCCCCTGAATTTCATAGCCAAAGCTGGTGATAATATTTAGGGTGAGAAAGATGGGACCAGCGTATATGGACGCTTGCTTAGGCTTACATAACTAATTGACTCATCAGGGAGGACCATGTCAGATTTCCCTGAGTGTGAGATCACCAATGCAGAAGATCCTCAGGAGCACAATTAGTTTATTAAGGCTTTCATTAAGATTTTTTCTTGCAGCATCTCCTATTCTAACATGAGATCAATTTGTTGCCCAAATTAATTCTAATTTTAAAAAGGGGAGGAGACCTTTTAAAAGGGGGAGAGCTGGGGAAATGACCCACCTGATGAGCAAGCTTCCTTTAAGTTGCAAAAAAGCCTCAAAACTGAAGGATGCTCAAAAAAGACAGGAAATCAATTAACTGAGGAGAATGGAGAGAAATGCAGAGCAGTAACAAATATTATATAATAGCAACATACTGAACTAATTTTCTAAATTATATTTTGAAAGGTTAAGTATTTCTCCCCTGAATAATACTCCTATAGTGGTTTCAGCATCATGTGCCTCATGTATTCATCATTTCACTGTTCACATACTCTCGTATTTCAAAAGATATGTTTTACCCAGAAACTGTTGAAAACATATTACTGGAAAGTTCTAACAGATTATTCAAGAAGAGTAAAAATTAGTTTTACAAGGATAATGATGTTCCATATCAAGTTAATTAGTTTATTTTATATCTCTATGGTTCAATCCAAACCAGGACAACCTCTGTCTTGACGGTGACTTGTTCTGAAGTTACCTGAATTAAGAGGCAGGTGGCAGTGCTTTGGATCCACATTTTTGTGGATGAAATATAGCAGATTAAGTGATTCTAAACTGCTAACCTCAGCCTCTATCCTTCTAGCTTTTCACAGCTCTTGTGACTCATTGCCATTCTCCTGAAGTCACAGAGAAAGGACAGACGGCTCTAATTATGGTAACAAAAAAAGTCTATCGGACATATGGAGATAACAGCCCAGAATTTTTACGAGACCTTGGAGAAGTTGGTTTGCCAGAATTTGAAACCCTGGAAGTTGACTTATTTTAGCTTGGGAGAAAATTTCCCGAGTCTGACTTTTTGCCAGGAGAATCTGAAAATAAAAATACTAATGTATGACCTTTGCTTAGAAATAGATAGAAGAGGAAAAGTACAGATAGCAATACCTGAAAAAAATAACTCATTTCTAAAAAATAATAACAAATTGTTTTCACTTTATTTTAATGCCTTTCCTCAAGAGATTTGCTTGCAATTCCACCATGTTAGTTTAAAGTCAGTGAAATTTCACTGTGCCAGAAAGATTTGATCCACATTATAATGGCTGTAATGGATTTGCAGGATAAAACAGTATTTGCTTACTTGGTTTTTCTTTTTCAAATGAGTATTGGGTGAGATGGGGAGGTGATAGGGCAAATGTTTCCTGATAATCTGTTGAGTGATCAAGAATTTTTTTTAAAAATAGATTTGATAAAATTATTTTGATTTCTTTCCTAATAGAAATGCTAATAATCAAAACATGACTACCCCCAAAAAAGAAGAGTAGGATTATTCGTATTCTGGTGCTGAATGTCTTAATTTTTGTAGATTTCCACTAGAACCAGAACTACCTTAATCTGCAAAACATTAAAATAACTCAGATTCTAGCTATGTTTAACTTCATAAGAATAAACTTTACAAAGAACACCAAATAGGAAAAAATGCATTAACATTTTAATCTCCTGAATTTAGAGCTTCATAATATAGACTTTATTTTCCATTTTATCTGTAAGAGCTACTTTAATGGTATTTGGACAATATATTGGAACAATTTATAATTCTTAAAAACATGGTGGAGGCAAAAGAAGCCTGTAATGAAGAGATACCAGTAGCAGAGGGTTCAGTTCACAAAATTTATTTCATTCATTAAATTTCATCTAGGGTAAATAAGGGGGAGGTGGGCTCAAAAAAGGCATCACACTGAACGAAGTGTATCAGCAAAATAATTTAAGGAAGTCATTACTCTATCAGGCAACAAGTATAGTCCACTTTCTACCTGTTGCTTTTCATGAATGAATGCTGCTGCTGTGGAAGTGTGCTGAAGCTCCAATTTGACTTCAGGGAAAGCAGGGTTAGACTCAAACATAACTAAATTCCCATCAGCATCACAGGTGCACTACCCTTTTAAGGACCAAAGATAGACAGACAGATAGATAGATAGATAGATAGATAGATTTCTCTCCAGAGGGAAGTAACCTAGCAATTATTATGAGCAATCATTGACCATTCAGAGTAATAACTGGTTTATTAAGGGAGCTGTTTACAAAGGTACTGCAATTACAGCTGCTTTCTAAGTATATAGAGACTGATTCCTTAGTGCCTCCAAAGTCTTTTCTCTTGCAATTTGTGTTTCTTTTACTAAGATATAGGATAAGTCCTGAGGAAAAACAGCAGCATGTGGCTTTTACCTGAGTATATTTTCCTTCCCTGTAAAAAAATACAAGAAAGAAAAAATTACCAAAGGTTGAAAATAGCTACTACAGTGCTGCTTCCTGGATTTGAACCTAGGAAAAGCAGAGTTAAGAATCCCACCAGTTTCAGAAGTTATTATTCAGAGCCAAACTCTTGTACTTACAATACCTTGTAACTTAGAATATTGGCTCAGTGGGTGCTTTCTGGAAACAGGGAGTACTGGCTGCCATCTCCAACTCAGCTGAAGTGGCACTGTGAAGATACAGAGGCAAATTTCAGGTGGAGCAGATGATTACATAGCTCTTCAACACCCATGTAGGACTTGGGTAATCAGTGATTCAGCTGGGTTTACAATTTGATTTTGCCTCCCACATGGAAAGTTGCCATCCTGTTCATAAAGCTCAAGATGGACTCTATTCAGCATAGAAAACTCTTTGTGAAACTTTGTAAACTCACAACTTGTCAATGCATTTTTCCACATATGAAGGTTGCCATACAGAGACTCATTTAAGTATTTTCTCACAATTTATATCAATCCTTACTACATAGTCAAAATTTCACTGAAATCAAACCGTACCAAACAATGCTCAGCTCATAGGTAATCCTGCCGAATTAAATTTCAGTTGTATTTCAGTGCAAAACTGATATTACTCTGAAAACCACATTAGTTCACTGTTCTCCCCTAAAGGCATAGAAGTGGGGGTTAAGTACCTCTCAGTGCACATTTTACATCTATTGTACATACTATCTCTCTTAGCAAGCAGGAGTATAGTGTCTTCTGAGGACAAGAGACCAGTGACCAAATTGCTATTGAATTAGTTGAACTATAAGTACAATGAAGCCTAGATCTGTAGCCATTTGGCAAAGAGCCTTATGATCTGTTGTACTGTGGCACGGGTTTCCTGCAGAGATTTGGCTTCATCATGAATGCTGGTGGCCATTGCCATCACTGTGTGATTGAGGTGGGGATGGAGTAACAATATGGGAGTAGCACTGGGAAATTCAGATTTCCCCACCCCTCTTTTTTCAACTTATTTTTCCACTTCCATGTGTTTTTTATTCTGGTTTTGAGGACAGAAATAATCACGCACTTACCCTGTAATAATGTAGTGATCTGTCATATAAATACCCTGCCATTATATGGTAATTATGGTTTCATTAAATGATCAACAGCTACCATGTTAGCCAAGAATAATTACACATTTGTGCCCTGTATCTTAAAGTGTTCTCTGCTCCTTTTTTTTTTTTTTTTGATTGAAAAGGGAAAAAATATGTTCCCTTGTGAATAACACCACAATTTGGCCCAATGTATGCATTTATTCAGTATGACTTGGAATGCCACAATCTCCTATTTTGACTTTATTCCACAGCATACCAAGGTCTCATTTAAAGGAACTTCACCACAGCTATTATGGCTCCACATTTTCAAAGTTTCCTGAATAAGGGGCCATTCCACATTACTACTTTTTTTCCTTTTCACTTCCAGTGCCAGTTCATTACTTTCCAGAAATTTAATAACACACTAGTGTGTGGATTACAGCTCTCTGTACAACCAGATTTAACATTTGACACTGACCCAAACAATCTGGTAACTTGAAAATTTCTGTGATTATCCTCAGTTCTAAGTATCTTCTTATTGTTAGTAAAAAGAGACATTCTCCACTTGCAAAATCTTTAACTTGAAATTGAAGATATTGGACATAAGGACCATGTATAATATTAATTGAAGCAGCATTAAATTGTACTGAATAGACCAGTGTATGTAGATCTACTAAATTTTACTTTGTAGACATGGTAAAAAAATTAACATTTTAGCTGTACATTTTCCTACTGGTGACCTTTCAGCACAAATGCATGATTATTCTCTACGTACAGCTTTTGACCATTCATTGAAACTGTAGTTTTCAATAGCTCCAATATCCTGGATAAATACATGATGAGTGAATTTAGGGTGCAGTTTGGATGCTTTACCACGGGCTTGTAGGTCCCTGAATCATCCTGGGGTACCTAAGCCACTGACGTGGAGCTGGCAGGTCCTGCAGGAGGCCAATGCGCTCCTGGAGTGGCAACTATAGCCGAGGTGGGATATCCTTGAGTAGGAAAAGCGACACTAACCGATTACATTTGGGCAATGAGTTGCCCTAAGTATTTGATCACGGTCAACTCATCTTCCTCTTGCCCAGGCAAGTGGTGGGTTGGAGTCAAGAAGCTTCAGTTAAAAGTTGTGCCATAGGTCCATTTCACTTAACTGGACTAAGATTTCTTTTGAAAGACATATTCACAAACACCGCACAGGGAAGAGGGGAGGACGGACAGAAAAGGGAGGACAGGAGAAAGGGAGTGCAGTTTCGCAGCTTCTTCTTTAAGTCTCTCCCATTATACACATAGCTTTGGCCCATTAATTCCTGCATATCTCTCCTGCCACCAGCTGATTTTTCTTCTGCCAAGTGCTTTCTTTTGCCAGCACTTCACACTCTTCGGACACACTTTTCCTCATCAACTTTCCCTTTTCCTGCTCTTAATGAAGAGCCTCTATTGCAGTTGTTTTGACCTATTTGTCAGCATTTTTCCTTTCCTTTTTGTATGTAATTTAAACTGTCAGTTCCAGAATTTCAGGGAACCTTCTGTTTCCAACATATTCATAGGCTCTGATTCCACATGGTAACTTGAGCCCATGCATAACTTGACACATTCATTAAAAATACACATAAACTGAAATAATTAGACATGTGCTTCAGAGAACATTCTCCATAGCATTCCACTTCACTAAAAAGTAAAAAGAGCAGGTTTATAACACCACATACACTGTGCCGTCTCCTTGTGTTTGAAATAGCTGTAGAATAATTTCTTTTCCTTTTAGATAAACACATTAAGTTATATGCAAGTAAAATTGTACATGCAGTATGAATAGAGTGGTTGAAGACAGTCTTCCTGAAATGTAGACTTTCACCCAATGGAAAATTATTTCTTTCCCCGATTTCCCCATGTTAAACCTTTATTTATTTCTTTTACAGAAAGACTCACTGTGATATAAGTAATTTGCCTCAAATTAATAAGATAGCTTGGATTTTTTAAAATTCAAGACAGAATCTGGATAGGTTTGAGTACTGAAGTCTAATCATAACATTCTTTAGCCTGTGACAGCGCTTGTCCTTTGACTGCATGCTTGAAATCACCACACCAATCTCTTCTTAAAGCATAACACAAACTGTTGTGCGCAGTTTTGTTGATTTGCATTTGTACCATGTCACCATTTCAAGTGAGATACAATATACTCAGGGAGAAACAGGTATCCTAATGTGATCTTTCTGACCATATGGATCCAACAATCTGTTATTAGTAGAAATGATAGTGAGGTAGGTGCTTCTTGAAAAATAGTGAGTAGAAGTATAAAAAAGGAAAAAGGTGTGCAACACAAGATAGTGGAGAGTATGCAGATGTAATCCTTAACCTTTGCAAATCATCATAGATGCCTTAGGTTACGACGTACAATGAAGTCCAGCGCATATTGCTGACTAAATAAAGAAAGATCAGAAACCCCAGAGAATTTCTAGGTCCCATAGAGATATTTTGTCTTCTGCTCTTATATTCCACTCAATCATAAGACTGATTTGTAGACACTTTCTGGGCATCTAAAAAGTATATTCCAAGTAGAATTTATTCTCAATCTCTGTTGTTACTCTGCATACGTAAAGAAAAACCTCTGCAACAAGCACAAAAATGCAATCAAGAAATTCAAAGCAAGATTTATACACCCCTTCCCCAATTACCACTCAGGAGAGAAAACCTGACTGTTGAGAGGGGAAAAGCAGCTCTATCATGTTTTATTTATATATTTATTTATTTTTAAAAAGCTTTGCTGAGAAAGGGAATAATTTAATACCAGGAAACATACAAAAGAAAGATGACCACTGATACTATATGCAAGTAGAGCATACTCAGGTAGCTTGACCTATACTTTGAAATATATATTTATTCTGTCAGTGGCTGCCAGCACAAAGGGTCTGGTCTTGCAAGTGGAGACTTCTCGTTGAAGTCCCAGGCCCGCATGGAACCCTCCTGGCAACAGGGTTCACAGATGTTCTCTGGGGTGTGAGGCAAAGTCGTTAAAAGAGCAACAATATCTCTATGGATGGGTTAATTGAACTTTCTGGATCCTTATACACTGACTGTTTAAAAATAGCTGAATAAAGCAGCTGCACAAAGCTGGTGCCTTTTATCTTTATGTATTGGGGTTTTTTATTATTATTTTATTCATGGCTTGCACATTTTTAAAGTGAGCAAATAATTAAGGATTTTATTAATGCAAGAGAAACATCTTTTAGTGATATAACAAAAGTGAGGGTAAAATATAACAATGAGGTGAACAATGGTACAAGCTTTGAACTTAGAAAACATTTTGTGTTGTAGCTGAATGCCTTGGCAACAAGCCATATGATATGTGTGCACCCACAAGGGCAGTTCAAAATGCAAATGGTAAGGATGGAAGGACTCTTTCAGATGCATTTAGTCTGTGATGTAATTTGTTGTGTAAGTATATATTGCAGAAAAAAATGCATTTAAACTATTCTAAAGTGAGAAATCATATCAGGTAATAAGCCTGTTCAAGAAAGGTGAAAATAAAACTCTTCCTACCTAATGTTACCTTTCAGAACTATGCCAAACCATTGTTTTGGGTTTACCTGATTTTTTGTTTGTTTTGGTTTTTTTTTCATTTTTGCTGTGATTTTGAGAGGTTCTCTCATCTTTTGAAACAGTCTTCTCTTTCAAAGTGGAAAATCCTGTTAGTGAAGAACATCTCATAAGAAAAAAGAATTTGAAGTGCACATGAAAGGCAGTTGAAGTGTGACTACTTTACAGCCTTATAGATCATGCCAGGTGACACAAGGCAGTGTTTAACAAGGTAAGCAGCCGAACCCTTGTGGGTGGCCTTCCATGACCCGTGCCAGTCAGGAAAACTGGAAACTTCTTCACAAGTCTGTGGCTTTCAGGTTATCTAATTGGTGTGTTTTTTCCTTTGAGCATCCTCGGGTGATTGTTTATTAGAAACAATGGGCACGGTCATTCCGATTTCCACCTCAGACAAATACCTTGTTCTTTCTTTTTTCCTTATTCTAACTCATGTTAGAATATTTCCTTATTCTAACTCATGTTAGAATACCAATGACATTTTAGTACCCTCCTTTATCCTTTATGTATACTACTATATCTTTCTTGAGAGACCCTCAGACTAAGGGGTGTTTGATACGTCAACTTCTGCAGTGTTCATTGCAAGACGATGATAAATGTACCAGCCCATTAGCAGTCTGAGTAATGGCATCTTGCATAAAAGACTTTTCTTAATACATTAAATCTGAAAAAAAAGAAATCGACAAGAAAATATACAAACTGATTTTAGTTTAAGAGGCATCAATATGCATGTTTCTCCTGTATAGGAAGCAATCTTGGGTATTACTACTACTGCTACTCTTATTGCTACTACAAGCCCCTTTATCATCAAAGATTAAGACTTGCAGTTCTGGTATGCAAACCCATGCAGTTGGATACTGCAAAAATGAATGCTGAGGAAACAGTATCAGAGTCACACGTAGAGTAATACTTTTTCTGGTATTCACTATCAGCAGTCAATGTTTTTCTCAAAGTTCTGCTGCATTAGCAAAGTTTATCCAGACTCCCAGGACTTGCTTCCTAGAAGGTGCTGAAGATCCCCATTCTACAGACAGGACAGCTAGGGTTTACTGCAGCATAAATATGTTAAGTCAGTAGCTAGAATCAATAATTTTCATAATGAACTTCTAGATGCCACTGTCACAAGTCTATAAAGAGAATTTGTAAAATATCTGTGAAATCCAGTTTGAAATCAGCTGTTCCTTGCCCTGCATGATGGCTCCTATGGAGCAGAGTTTATCCCTGAAAAAAATATCAACAAGGTGGGCGGGGGAGGGGAAGCAGCAAGTGACACAGACACAAACCCAAGAAATTTTAACTTTCCTTTCTGAGACCTCTAACCTCTAACATCCTGGGTATAGCAAAGAAAACAAACCCAGATCTGTTGTTTGTGACCCTGCTAAGATATGATATAAAATACTTTGCACACTATTGGTCATACTGGTGGGTTCTTTCTGCTGTCACATTTGATAAGGTAAAATGGTGGAAGATGCTGAGAGTAAACTCAGTCAATAGTGGAGACATTGCTGGATTAGATCACAAATTCTGGACTTTTGTTCACATGAATATGACCTCTAATCAGAGCCATTATTTATCCTTTAATGACTAACAAAAAAGCTCATTTAGTTTCAAATTGGCTGTTCTTTGTCTTGCTATACATCAAGTTTTTTGAAGGTTACTGGGGACTTCGGCTCTTGAGTCTTGCTTCCCAAAGTGACTTCAACATTTAAAAGCCACTGGAGGAAAAACAGTGGGATTGAAACACTATTTCTGAGCATAAACCCATCAACTCTACTATTTACAAACATTGTAATGAATTTAGTGTTAAACCCTTACTTTTACATATATAAGTCTAGATAAAACTGCCAACTGCTTTCTTTTTTCTTTCACTTCTTTGAATGGTAGCAACTAGATTTCAGATGCAGTGGGCTAGTGCTTAAGATGAAGAGATCTCAGATCGTCTTTATTCCACAGAATTCTTGGGTAATCATGAAGAAATTGTTTACTTCCTTTTTCCACCGTAGTTCTTTGCTCTTTTTGTAAAGGAACTAGTGATGTCAAATTTCACCTTGTATAAGGACAAGTCTATATGGAGTGGTCACATAGTGTGGGGAGTCATACTATAGAGAAGTCCATAAATACATTTTACTTGAATTACGTCCCTGAGTGCAAGTGTAGTCTTCCCTGTCTTGTGCACTCAGTATTGTCTTTCCCACAAATGGAAACAGTTGAGTAAAAACTAATTTGCTCAACTGTTAGAAACAGGTAGTTGGATCCCTAGCTGTCTTGAATGGTAAACAGTAAATGACCTAATGAGGTGCCACCAATTAAATTAATTCCTTTCATGTGTATTGTCTGCATCTACCCTTTCTTTTCTCATCTTAAACCAGTTCTAATACCCACAATGTAATACAAAACCATATGTCATAATTAAGTAATTGCTCTAAATTGCCATAACTCACAAATGCATGCCTAGGTATGTTCACATTGTGAATCCACAGAAATTGTGTAAGAAATTATGAAGTTTCAAACGGAAAAGATCACTAGATGAATTACTTTACCATAAATATTGTAATTGGCCTCTCTTACAAGAACAAATACTTTGGAATTTCAGAGATGATAAATGAAGACCTTCATTAATTTAGGTCTTTACCCTTGAAGGAAATGTCTCTGTATACATGTACAATTTTTTTCCTTCCTCCCCTTCTTTCTGCTCTCTTCTTTTTGGCTCTAGACACACAAAACAGTATCACTGTGATCCAGGATTTATTTGAAGAGATTTCATCTGGAAGGGAGTCAAACAGAGCAGTGGCAGGGGAGCTTTTACAGATTATGGCCTGTAATCTGGTTAATACTCTGAAACACAAAGATCCAAATGTTGAATAATTTTGGACAAGACCACAGACTATGCGGTTACATGCCCTTCTGATGAGATATCCAGGAGGCCAAGATGAAACCACCTATCTTAAAAGTTCAATATGAGATAAAATGTTTTTTATATAACTATTGACACTTAAGTATAATGTTTTCAACAAGAGCAACACAAACTTTTAATCACAACATTATCTCTTTATCTCTGTCACCTTGCATGATGCTTCTCCTGGCAATAAAATGCTGCACAAGACTTACTGTAATATAATTTCATCCAGTGCTACTAAAGACAGTAGGGCACTAGCCATTAAACGCAAAGCTTTTAATCTCTCTTTTGAAGTTCATCAGACAGCAAACAGGTTCACAGAACCTGGCTCAGGTCCTCAGCTCGTGAGTAAATTTCACACCCTCATGAAAATCTAATTACATAGATAAAAGGTACATTTATTGTCTCGTTCTTGAGGATCCAGGACAATGTCTGAAAAAACCCCTGTGACTAGATCAGAAGTTTGCCTTTATTGTCAAATGAAATACCAGCAGTGTTGTTATGGCTTGTAAGTAGCTCTTGAATATGCAGACCACGCTGCAGAAAGCTTCCCTGGGATGGGTGTATGTTTTAAATGCTGCAGAGGTTCACTTTGAAGACACTTCTGGCATGACTGCTTGAGAGCAGGTGGCAGAGCAACAGTAGTTTTAAGAGATGATCTATCATTACACAGATTCTTCGGTTCTCTCCCTCATCACAGAGAGAAATAAAAAGGCTATGGACTACCTCAGCCAATACACTCAAGTTGCTTGATCTTTCCCTTTCAGCACAGAGGTGAGGGATGCCACGGATTTTTCTCTTCCTGACTCATGGTTTACAGTAAGCACTGAGGGAGTAATTTTTATTTTTTTTCTTTCAGTGTTTGCACTGTAGACAATTCCCTATTTTCATTTTTCTTTAATTTAAAGAAAGGAATTAAATAGCAAAATTTTCTTCCATTCAGTGTTTTTCATAATAAAATGTCAAGATCAGAAGGAGCTGTTCTGGCTAACTGGGCTAATGCCTCCATAACAGAGACAATAAATTTTAACTGAGGTAGAAAATAAATTTTTGAAAGACATCCCGTCTTGAGCCTGGGCTTAATGCACCTTGGTTTAGAGGATAGAAGTCACATGTAAGACAGACATCCCAAAGTCTTAGGCACCTAAAGTTGTGTGATGAAGGCCACCCTAAGCAAGCAGTAGACCACTGAACCAATTGAGTTAAAAGTCTTCACTTGCCTCATTTCTATGATAACATGAAAAAGTCCAAGGATTCCACCTTAATTTTAACAAAAATGTAACATTTCCTGCTGTAAGGTGTCTTTCTTACTGTCAAAAAATGCATCTTATTTCCAGTTTGAAGTTTTCTAGTTGTAATTTTCTGTTGATGGCTCATTTTATGCCTTGTCTGTTTGAGCAAATAGGTCCTTATGATTAGCAACAGACATTCTATATAGGTACTCAAATATGATCATTTTGTCACGTGAAATTAGATAGATATATATATATAAAGAGCAGGAAACAGTTTGTTTTTTGAGTCCTTTCAAATATTTCTGATGCCTTTTTTGGTTTCAGGGAAATACGCAGGAATTATGTCACTAAAAGTGTCTCCAGAATTAATGATAGCTCTTTTCTCCTTATCTATCTTCTCATTTATATTAGCCCTCTTTGCCGTAGCTTTGCTCTCCCAAACAGGTTTACAAAGCAGACTAAAGCCAAAATGTTTTACAACAACATGATTTTCAGAAGTGTGGCTACAGAAAAATAATTAAAAATAAAAGCTCTGGACCAGCATGTACTAATAGCATTTGCTAATTTTTTTCATGTGCAATTTAAAATTACTTGTGCCAACTTCCCAAAGCTATGAAACATTGTGAATCCACGCTGAAGTCAGTGTGAACAGCCTGTGATAAAATCCCTACATCAAACCAGTTGTGTGGTGTCACAGGATAAGTACCTGAAAACTATGAGTGTTTTTGAGACTCTTTGGCCTAAATGCATTGAATCATTCAAATCTTTCTGTTAGTTTGCTTGGTATAAATGTTTGGTTGAAAGTGTTACGGTGCCTACTTCTTTGAAAGACAGTTGCTCTGATAGGTCTCCCTTCTTTTCACGATGTGCCGTTCAGCCCACATCACTGCAGAAAAGATCTGTTCCCAAGTTTATGGTATTCCCATATGTGCTTCTACACAGCTGATTAACAATTCCCTTGTCTGCTAGTGGCCTAAACATGCCCACAAGATCAAGATTCAGGAATTTATAATTTTAAAAACACAGTATGTATCCGCTGTGGAAATTCAAAAGACAGAAAGCATTTTGAACTTGCTGCGTCAGTAGCCACATACCTAAAGCCAGAGTTTATTAGAAGCTAAACTGTCTTCTGGTGGCATCCCTGCCCATAGATCAAGAGAAAATATTCTCTCCATTTCCCTTTCTCTAACAGATTCCATTCATAAGCTACATCTTTCAAAACTGGAAAACTGATTGAATTTTTAAAAAGCAGGAAAATTTCTTTTCCTCTTCTAGTCTGTGAATAACAACTAGGGGAAAAGAATGAGATTATTCATAAAAATCTTAGACATAGTAGCCAGAAAGAATCATTTCTACCTTCTGTCTTCAGTAAAAACTGTTTTAAATTAAAACCATATTTATATAGAAAGATATTTAATTGTCAGATAAATTAAAAAAATAAAAAAGCCTTTAAATTTGAGGGATCACAAAAGATACATATCAACATGTTTTACTGCTCATTTACTGGAAAGAATAAACTTTTCTTTAAAGAAAATAAAGCACAAATGCACAATGAGACAATATTTAATTGTACAAATCCAAGCTTCCTGTGTGCTTATTTAAATCAATCCACCCTGAATTCAGTCTTTCCAGTCCCTATGCTTGTGGTAGTAGAGTTTTCTGGCCTTCTTTCAGTTTCTCAGTGTCTTTGTGGTAATGGTTGTGCCTAAAAAGGGAATGCAATGTTCCAAGTGACTTCACACAGACATGCCTAGGGCCTGATCCAAGCCTATTGACAGGGGCTGGAGTCCTTCCATTTGCTTCAGTGAGGTTTGAATCAGCTATTTTATAAGGACGTTGCCTCCTGGCTTCCTGATGCGGTAGACACGCACAAAGAGGCCATATTTAAAGCGCTCTTTTTTCTGTACTCTATCAAACAGCATCGTCATATTGAGTTCACTTTCACAGTAACTTACTATCTTATTCAAACTGGTTTAGGTTACCTTCTTAGCTTTAGGGCATTTAGGATTAATGTACTAATTGTGTTAGATTTTTATTTTTTGGAATTGAATATGATTTGATTACTTTCTATTCACAAATTTAATTCTTCTAGGTTTCCTCTGCTATTACTCCTGTGTTCCTCACAAGTAATGGCTGATCCTCTCAATTCAATATCATTTATGAAAATTAGGAACTTTGTTTATTGCCTTTCTGAGATCATTAATGAAGTTAAAAAACGCCTGGTAAAATACAGATTCCTTTGGTAATCTAGGATTCTCTTTCCCATTAACTGTAATGCTGTTTGTCAATACCCTTTTTATACAGTCACCCAGGATCTCCTATTTGTTTCCTTTAACCTTTCATTTACTTTCTCTTTTCCTTCCGCGTTCCCCTTCCCTTCCCTTCCCTTTTTCCTCTCCCCTCCCCTCCCCTCCCCTCCCCTCCCCTCAC
>JANHGB010014829.1:9371-28102 GCA_026283785.1 Coracopsis vasa | reverse complement strand
CAGGGGGATGGTTAGGTAATGGCTGTATAAACAAAAGAGAACTCTGTTAGCAAAAATTCTTTATGAGGGTTTGTTCCCCCCACCCCATTTTTTTATTAGGCTACAGAACATATTCAGGTTTTCATTAGCTGGCACGATGCAAATGACTGTCTGCAAGAGATTCAATAAGCTTTCCCATTAAGTACTTCACTTACTGCATTTACTTCATTACAGCTACAGCAATTAGAATTTTGTCTACTGATTAAAGATAGAGCACAGGTTTTAAACTGGAAGCCAATCTCAAAACATTGCCAGATATACTTTTGAAATTGTATTTCAGCAGTTCCAAGTGTTATGTTTCCATTAGCCTGAAAATTGTCTCCTCCAGCACAGAGCAGAAGCACTTCTTTAACAGCTCTACTGAAAGTAACTTGCTGACCATGCTTACTGTGCTCTGGAATAAAGCAGTAATATTCAGCAGCCATACACCACCACAGCTAAAGAGGCAAACAATTTTTAACTATTCAGACAAAAGCAAAACCACACGAAAACCCATCCTAGCTTCCCTTCACTCTTAGCAATTCATACAGAACAGGTAAGTGTCACTAGAGATTTCTCCTGAACCAAAGTAACTGAAAGGCATTGCAACCAGTAACAAGTTTCAAAGTTAACCTCCAACCAAAATAATTGCCCTAATGTGGATTTTTTTCCCCCACCCAGGAGACTTACTGAGCCACCAGGAAGATTCAGACAGCTTCAGTTGCATCCACTTCTTCACAGACTTATGAGATACACAGAATATGATCTTATAGTCTGTACTTACCTGAGCAGCCCTAATAGCATTATTGATGTGAAAACTCCCATTGCCTTTAGTTATTCTGTTCATTTTCATTTATGGTTAAACTTTGCAGACTTTCTACTGTCAAAGAAAATAGATTTACTCCTTAAAACCAGGTAATGCCTGTGCACTGGTGTTTGATATCTCTGACATATCATAGAGGAAGCCACGGTCACTCACAATGTTCTTGGAGTACATATGCAATTTAACTTGCTCCAGAATGCTGTATAAAGTAAGCACTAAAATAACCCACCTATGGGATTAAACAAGTCTAACATCGAAATAGTACTCTACATTTCCCTCTTCCAAAATGGGATGCAATTAGGGGTATGAAAGGAAGTTTAGGCAGGCAGTAAATAAATAGCCTGAGCCCAGGCAGGATGCTGGAACCAGCTGAAACTCCCTCTTGCAGGACCATATGTACTCTAGAACACTTCAGATACATCAGAGCTCAGCCTTCCTGTACTGAAGAGTCTCCAAATTCCCCAAGTTAAAAAAAGTCCTCACTACAGTTTCCTGATGACAGCTTTTTTCCTTACTGGCTTAAAGACTGAGAATAGCCTTCTAGCATCCCTCCATCTAGCTCCAAAGTGAGTTGAGCACAAATCCAAAGAAGTCATCCATTTTTGCAAAACCTCCATGAGAATTACCTTCCTAAGGCTCTCTATGCTGTTTTGTAAGTCTGTCCACCTTTGGGATGACCTTGGCAACAAGAGTAAGAGGAATATTAAGTGCTAAACTCAACTGTTTATTTCATTGTCTCTAAGCTATGCAAAACTGTTTTTGCACTTCATTTCCCTCTTGCTGAGAGATGGCCTACAACAACTTCCCAGGCAAGCCAAACAACAACAGAGCACCAACATATTTCAGTGTTTATACACAGTCAAATAACACAATTCAAAATGTCTGAACAGACTTCATATTAATTGAAAATTAGTTAGGCTCTTTATACTCCCAAGTTACAAGGTAGAAAGTAGGGAAACACATTTTTGAATTATCAATCTCATGACAAGAAAGCAAACTGAAAGCTGGGTCCTGAAAGCCTAGTCTAACAGCATTCAGGAGGGGATGTAGTGATCCCACAGAATCCTGCTGCAAGGTACAAAGCCTGGGGAGAACTGAGGAAAATCATTGTGCCTTCATAGAATCACAGACCAGTTTGGGTTGGACCTTAAAGCTCATCCAGTTTCAACCCTCCTGCCATGGGCAGCGACACCTTCCACTATAATCAGGTTGCTCAAAGCCCCATCCAGCCTGGCCTTAAACACTGCCAGGGAGCTTCTCAAATGACATCAAAGCCGAAAGCTTGGCAGCATTTACTGAAGTTAACACTGCTCTCAGATCCAGACTAAAATAAAACTCAAACTAAAGCAATTCCACTATTGTCACATTATCTCCTGTCTCCTAAGCTTTAAGTTCAATATAAAGAATAAAAGTGTCTTTTTCCACCCACACTTATAAAAAAGGAGGAAAAGAAAAGGGGACGCAAATCATAGAACAGCATTTTTCAGGCTTACACAATCACAGGTCCATGTAGCTCACTAACCTAAGACATCACCAAAGCCAAAAGCTTGGCAGCATTTACCGAAGGACATTTACATCGGTAACAATGGCTGACACCTAGAACACCATCTCAACATCCACCAAAAACTGAGGAGAAGGAACAAAACAACAACAAAACCAACCAAACATTCCTTGTTTTAAAGGCCAGGTTTATCTTGTATGGAAAGACTTTACAGTACTGTAGATGCAATTTGAGAGGTTATTGTGTCTTACATCACACATCTTTGAAATGACAATTTTTATATCAGCTTTGTTTTCCCTCTCTGATGCTTCAAATACCAAAACATTTGAACAGACCTTTTGGAATCAATGCAAAATATAACTTACTATGAAATAAGCTTGAAGTGGGTTGTTTTGTTTTGTTTTATTTTATAGGCAAGAAACCCATAAGAAGAATATGGTTTGATTATGGAGCCACATTGACAAATTTTAAAATGGCCAGTGCATTCAGCAGCTGCAAGATACATTGTCTTCAGAGCCAAGTCTTCTAAGTTATTTATATAGGAACCCTCTCCTCCCCCCCAAAAAAAAAAAAAAAAAAAAGCCAAACCCAATATGAATCACTACAAACCTTATCTTGCTTTTTATCTTCTGATTCATTACTGGATAATCTTGTCTTAAGTTTCACTGAGCC
This sequence comes from Coracopsis vasa, assembly GCA_026283785.1. NCBI lineage: Eukaryota > Metazoa > Chordata > Aves > Psittaciformes > Psittacidae > Coracopsis > Coracopsis vasa. The sequence continues at coordinate 25,088 of JANHGB010014829.1, read as the reverse complement.
CTCTTTAAAGATATCTCCAAACCCAACACCTCGGACTTTCTTTGGCTGTGCTGGTCCAGATGCAGGTTCAGTCCCATTTCCTGGAGAGGCCACAGGTGAGGTAGGACCACTGAAAACTGACTCTGAAAGAAAGAAAAAAAAAAGTTGGTCTAAGATTGGAAATTATTTGCTCTTCTTGCAAAAAAAAAAAAAAAAAAAAAAGTGGGAATAACACAGCTGCGTGCACTGCTCTTGCTAAACATCATTTCTAGGAGCATTATTGTAGCTGTAATACCCCACATTTGTTCCTTTTGCACATTTAAGACCATTTGAAATGACACCAGTATTGCACTAAATACTCTGGGCTACTAAGTCATTAGATTGCTCATATTGCTTGCTATTTCAATTATCACTCAGGCTCCACAGCCTGCTAACATCAATGTTTTCCATTAGTTTTAGGAAACACTGCTTATGTATTCTCTAAAGACATGGGCATAGTCCAACATCTAAAACTTGTCATTTCCACAGCTATAGCTGCTGAAAGTGATAATCAATAAAGGTCCATAATGAGTCTTACTATGTTTCAGCAGCCACAGGGAAAAAAAAAAACCCTGTGTTTCAGCATATCATTTGGTGTTTCAGCAACCAAATGATGCCTCTCAGGGCACCAAAGTGAAATCTTCCTTTCGCTCAAAATGCACTATCAAAAATACCTGAAAAGTTTACTGCAAATTTATTTAAATAGCTTTTTAACCTGATAACACCTAAACCCTATTTCAAAGGAGTTCAGCATTTATATCAGATATAGTTGGCCGAGGTAAACATGTTATCTACCAGTGATTAAGTATTCTTTAAACCTTTCAGTCTTGAGGGACAACATTTATTCACTCTGAAAAAAATGTAGTTAAAGAGTTTTTAAGCTCTCCTAAGATATCTATATCCCCACCACCAACACCCCACACCTTTTTTCCTTCCTTTTTTTTTTTCTTTTGGTTTGGTTGTTTGTTTGGTTGGGTTTTTTTATTATTTTTCCTTTCCTTCTCTTTTAACTTTTAAGTTGCAATCAAATCTGTTAAAACCTACAAACCAGTATTCGTGGGCAAACTATTTGCACATGCAGAATGCCAGGAGATGGTAATGTGAAAATAGAGAGCTTTTAGAAACCAAATTCAAAATAGTCTCCACATCTTTTAGGTTTTCAGTTAAGTTATTTTCTGGAAATTGCAATAAAGATTAAAGCCTCTTCCCTCCACCATAAATTTATGAGGTTTTCATAATACTGTGAAGTTACATGGCTCTTGACTTCAGCATCTCACTTTTTCTCAACTGAGTTACTATTCAGTTATATCCTTTACAAACCTAAAAGGATAGCTAGATACTTCATTGATAAGAAAAGGTTGCACATTTGAAAGACCATAGCTCGGTGAACGGGACACTTACTGTTTCCCAGTGGTAAGGGGAGAACTGGCAGATACTTGAAATCCTGATTGTGAACATACTGAAAGTTAAATAGAACCTCTGGGGGTGTGAGGGGCTGAAAATCATAACTATGAAAATCATAACTTTCTGCCACTGTTACTGGCAGAAAATACAATTACCGGAAATCACTGTTCTGTCCCACTGATCTCTGTATTTAGGAATTAAGACCAACACATGCCCATTTGCAAATTCATCTCTCTGGACCCCACTAATTCAAGGAACTTGACCTCCAAGGAGACAGCAGCTGAGCTACTTGGGGCTGCTCAAGTCAAACAGCTCTTGTTTTATGCTACTGCAATTATTTCCACAATTTAGCAACAAAAAGAAAATTCAAGCCAGACTTTTCCCCTGTCTCTGAACAAACCCTTGTTAGAAACAATCAATACTGAACATCTTGTAAATGAGAGCATGCATTACTGAAAGAAAAAAAAAAATCACTTTCCCCTTGAACATTACGCAGCTGTCTTCAAGCATCGTTTAACTTGCATTAAGATGTTGCTCCTAAAGAACACTGCCATTCTAGCAGTATCATATCACAAGTCCCCAGCCTTCAAACAGGTCTTCATAGACAGAATGCCTCTAAGGTGCAGTTTCAAGGGAACAAGGAGCTGCCTGTAAAGCATGCTCCTGGCCTGGCACCATTCAGCACTCACACACTGTCTGCTTCTGCCCAAGCTATACAGCCACAGCCACAAAGGAATGGCTAAATGTAAACACTGCCTTAAAAACATTTTATTGTTAGATTAAACCAGTGAAGAACCAGGGACCCCTTCTCAGGATTCTTTTTAAATTGAATCATAACAGAACAGAGAGCCTCAATTCAAGTTTTAATTCTCAACTGACAGAGTTAAACACTTAAGTTCTGTGTTAAAGAACCCCATGTCTACGAAAATAAGATTGAGAAAAGCCATTAAATAAAAGAATAATTTTATATTTATTATTATTTATAAATGCAGAATATACACTTGCAAGACCAAAACCTCAACTGCAATTTTATTAAAAGTGCATTGGGAGCAGGACAGGTATCTTCATAGCTAGCATCAGTATTTTCTAGAATTAAATTCAATACTTCCCATTCTTAGGAAGCTTGAATTCTTTACATCTTTTGCTGTAATACAACCATTATACTCCCAATTATACCCGAGATCCAAAATTACTTTAAAGGTTTACAACAGAATATCACCTGTGTCATCCAGAGAGTCCTGTGTTTCTCCATCATCAGCCACTTCCAATTCTTTCACAAAGTTTGAAGGAAACAACCCTGTCTTGCCATTTAGTGTGCCACTCCACCAGCCTTCTTCTACCTGTGTAGAAATATTTGGCACATTACTAATAAAGCAAAAGGAAATTTTTATAAATTCCACCCATGCTTCATTTATAAAACTCTGCAAACAATTTTGGAGAAGTTCAAATGACCATGGTTTCTCTTTAAAGAAGCCTCGCAAAGATGTAGAAACAATAGGCAAAAAGAAGAGCAAGAAAACAGTTTACTGTTACTTCATCAATGATCCTGAAACATGAGACTAACCCCTGCCAATTAATCCAGAACAGCAGCAAAATGTCCATCAACTTTCTCAAGGTAAAACAGCATAACAGGCATTACACATCTAACAGAAGAAGAAAATATCGCTGTTTAAGAAATAAAGGTGCAACTTTTAACCTGGCTAAGGAAACTTTTATGGATTCTTGCTGTCCATCTGTCTTTTCCTGTGTCTGTAGTTTTTATCAGTGCAACTCCCACTGGCATCATACCCATTAAACAGTTTCAAACAATTTTGATCAAAAGACCCAAGTTTCAAAGATATAATTCATACAGGTAATGTTGGACAGAACAGAGAAAAGTCCTTCAGGACATCAGAGTAACAGAAAACTAAGCTGTCCATTCCTTCTAGCAGGAGGCAATTGGCTGAATAGCACATGCTGGCTCTAGTTGGGTCAGAAGGTACAGACACTTTCACATCAGAGCTGGCCACCTGCCGATGGTAACAAAGATACATGATGATTTTGTGGTGGCAAACAACAGTCCTAAGGATAAATCTCTACTGGATGCCAAATTTTGTTGACTTTCCTATTCACAAACCCACTAATTTTTGCACTGAAAAGAAACCTATTCAGGAATTAGGGAACATAATGACTCCAGAGCTCAGTTATGTGCTTGGATTCCTGTAATTTACACTGTGTCATTTACACTGCGATACTTCAAATTTAATGGAACATTTATCAGGAATACCCCATGGTCCAAAGCAGAACAAACAACATTTGGGCATACATAGGTGACAGCGTAAAACAGGGCCAAAAGATCGAGTAAGAATTGTGCTTTTCAAATTTTTGAGCAGTTTTCAAAGTGTCTTAAATAAATCAAATGTATTTGCCTAATGAGCACTATTGAAAAACTATAATTAACATAAATTTTCAAAATATTTCATTTTGATTGCTATTTCAGAGCTGGAAAGCTGTTTTTAGACAAGAAAGAAAAGCAACAAGAAGAAAAAACAAACAAAAGGCAAACAGCAGTTGTTTACATTATCCTTTTTCTAGTCTTGTTTAGTAGGTCACCACGCCTGACACACAGGCACAGTTTAGACACCAGCCTACCTCCAGGCAAGCAGAATGCATGGAAAACCTGACAGCTACAGAGATAGGCAATGAAAACGGCATTGTTACTTTTAAAGACTTTCTGGTGCTCAAATATAGCTTAGCTGTGGATGGCTCAAATTCAGAGTTTGGTCCTCTGAAACAAATTTTAGCACAGATTACTTATAAGTGCTGACCAGGCTCCAGCACCTCATGCTTTACATATACTGAAAATTAAAATTCAAATGCCTTGACTCACCCATACTACACCCAAAAGCCATGAGAAAAGGACTTTTAATGCTTACGATACAGAAAGCAACTGGAGCATCCATTTATTCTTCTGCCAAGAAATAAGTTAGGCAAAGCCCTTTACAGACTTGCAAGGCAAAGTGACACCAATTCAGAAAGTATCAGTAACAAAACAGCAATTTCTTGAGCATATTTGCTTTTGCTTCCTCACCACTTTTAAAAAAACTTGACTATGGGCAAGCTGTGTTACCAGAAAAGCTATCTTTAATCACCATTAAAATACAGGTTTAAAAAGTTCTACATGCTTTGGTGAAGAATATCTCTGCATCTCTGTCATCTGTATTGCTAAGGCCCAATTTCACAACTCATATCTTCCATTTCAAAATCTTACCACATGATACAATTTCCACAAGAGGGAGATACAGCTTTGATACACACACCAGTACTTTAGTGTGAATTTCATCAACTTATTTCTGTAAGATAATGAAAACTCAGACTTCTAAACAAAAAGGGAAGCAAAAAAATAAAAAAGCTAAACCAAGCAGTTCTGCAGAACTCTACTAATGGAGTCATGTGAATTTTGAGTATGCTTGATAACACAGCATGCAAATACTACAAAAATAAATCTGCTATTTAGCACTGCATCTGACACAAGTGGGAGGAAAACAAAGGAGAAATAAAGGTTTTACAGCAATGACACATCTATCATGTACACTTTGTGCACGTAATTTGCACTCAAACTCCATGTTCTTATTTTCCCCATTTAAAAAAGTGACCAAATGATCTTTGCTTGATGTAACAGTTATGCATTATCTGTATATATGTAAATTGCACCTTTTACACATAAATGGAATTGAATCGTCTCATAGCAGTGAAGACAAGATATCAAGACGAGGTATTTCAGCATACTGCACAACCAATAGAATGTATTTTCTACCTTTTTTCCCCATTTCTATTTTATCAGTATACAGTTTTGTGAGGCAGACCTAAGCTACACCTGTCAGGTCTACTCTACACCATCATAAAAGCAGCATGCAAACAGCATAAAAACTACGAGTTAGCTACAGTATTTTTTCTACCTGGTAGGATTTGGGGAAAAAAAAAAAAAAAACAAGAATAAAATAAAACTCATGTTTCCGTAAGAAACCAGATGAGGAAATGCTCTGATCTTCTTATTCTGTTTGACTATTTGGTCATCTGTATTGCTTCACACTGAACACCCCTCCTAAAATCATTCCAGATGTTGACACATGTGACCTGAAACAGCAGCTTCCGCAACAGCTTACTGCACATGCTACCTCTCATAAATGCTTCCATTGGACCATCTGAAGTCATGACTGCTGTGTACAGGCACTATTCACAAATCAAACTGGTGAGGTTATCCAGGAGCACTCAGTTACAAAACACCCACTCACAATGGTCCTTATGAATCTGTGATTTTGATGAGCAGGTTTTACAAGTCACTCGCTCTGTTTGTTCAATTCTATAAACCATTAGCGCAGATGCATCTAAAGGCATAACTTCTTCCTTGTTAAGAGAATGGAAGAGTCCTTCCTAGTAAATGTCAGGATCCTGAAGAATAAATACTCTCTTCAAAAGAGGTCATGAATGTGAAAAACAGTCTCATAAAGCTACTTAAAAAGGACCCCCAGACACATGGCCAGGAAGAAACCTCCTTCCTCAGACCCTCAGGAAGGTAGTGAGGAGAGATGGTGCACTGAAAGTCAGAGCATGCCATGCAGAAGCTTTCCACCTAGCTCTGGAAAGGTTCCTTCCACAATCGCTCTGGTCTCTTCCGCAGGCTCCCTGAGAGATTTCACTCTTGTAAGAGGCACTCTTCCCATATATTCAAAAGCTTCCCACAACACAAGTTGCTATTGAATAGAACAAGTTGCTATGGAATGGAACAGATACCACAGAAGCACGTAGGTTGGAAAAGAAACCTCCACCCTAAACCCCTACTCAAATATAGAGGGCCATTGCCATCACAGTCTGAACATCAAGATATATCTTTAACTGTATTTCTTACCCAGTGAAAAAGGAAGGCAATAGAAAAATAACATGTTGTTGAGTGCATTTGTATGCTTCATGGTTTTGTGCAAGTGACTGATGTATATCATATTACAGATACAGGCTTCTGTGCTGAATACTGTTACTACATCAGTTCAAAGCTTCAATGAGTTTGCAAGAAAGCATGAGACTGGAAAAGCCAGGTCAAATAACATTTTTCACCTAAACTGAGTTAAGAGTATGTAAACTTAAAGGAACAGTTTTAGCATAAGCATCCTAAAAAACAGGATCACAAACAAGGCCAAAGAACTATAAAAGTCTTTTCAAAAAGGAAACTGTATAACAGATAACTTATTGCTGTGATGATCAAAAGCTTCTCCTAACAACTAGCATTCATTGATTTAGGATTAGATACTGAAAGAACTCCTAAATTTAGCTTAAAACCCACTAATTTCCATGTTATTCTTCTAACATTCTTGCAATTCATTTAATCAAAGAAGCAATTTGACTTTTGGTCATATAAAGAGACTATCAGCTCTGTAAAACAGCTTACCTCTTCATTGATGTCAATCACATCCCCCAGCTTGAGTTCCAGTTCATCCTCATTCTGTGGGACATATTCGAAGAGCACTTTACACTGCCGCTTCTTGGACCCTGAATCAAAGGAAATGGCAAAAGTAAGAACTCTTGCAAAGGAAAACTAGATTTCTACAGCTCCTGAGGATCACATCTGACCAGAAGACTCACAAACCAACCTGAACAGCTATGCAGATTTTGCTGCTGGTTTTCCAGCTTGCCTGTGTCACTTTAGGCTAGCAAGCCGTATCTTAGAACTTGAAAATCATGGAGCTTCACAGACTGCCGATTACAAACTAACACTATGCTGCCAACTACAAACATGCTATAGAAAACATGTTCACACAAGCAAGTCAGATAAACCCCCCACTACAACGATTTTTCAGGCTGTTTCCTGAGCATAATCTGCAGGAATGACAACCACCACCAGCTGCAGTGTTAGCACCTGCTTGGAAGAAAATGTGCAAATTTGAGCCTCCAGTCTTAAGCAATCCTTGAAAGAAGTAACATGTTTTGTTCTGCACAACAGGGAAATGTCAACAGCCTTTCTGTTCTCTAACAAAGACTTTGCTAACTACAGCTCTGAAGTAATGCTAACATTTGCTTAGCTCATATTTCAAAATCCAAACTCATTTTTATCTGTCAATGCAAAACCCCTCCCTTTTCTCAGTACCAGGATGGAGTTGAGAATTTCAATCTAAGCTTCAATTAGCAGTGCTTAACAAAGGCAAAATTAAAATACAGTGCAGTCTTTAGATGTTTACCACATAACATTAAAGCTTCACAGGCAGCAAAAAGACAAAAGTGACATCCCAAGAGGGGAGAGCATTGATGTGGCTTCCAACAATCCCTCCAGTCAGAGTGGTGTGCATCTACGATTGCTCAATTACTCTGCACATATCCTGGAGCAATGCTACTGCTGAACCCAGAGAGTTCTCCTTCAAACAAGCAGCCATGCCTTCAGACCTTTTCCACAACAGAGCACCCAGCATGATTTTGAAGGCAACTGTCATTCTGTGCTACAACCCACACAAGATCTCTAAACTCCTTAAAAATAAATCTGCCACACTTGAAATGAATATATGAAATAAATGCTTGAAGTGGCAAAGCTTAAGCTTGTAGAAGATGGATAGTTTTCTCTTATACTTTGCCCTCCTTCCATACTCAAGCTTCCGCAGTTAAGATTAGCTGGGTAAAAACATTTCAGAACACAAATACTGCCTCCAAGATTGATCCTTGTCTTATTATAGCAGCATTGAAAGTCCAAAGTCATTTAGAAGACTGCCTTACCCAGCATCCTCAGTACAAAACACACCAGGCATCTGAATAATATTCAGCATCTAAAATTTCTGACAGAGGGCTCACCAAATCAAGAATTTTTTGCATGCTGGTCTGTGCTGGTATATGGTCTGTGCTCTAAGGAACATAAAAGGGGCAGGAAACAAATAAACCAAGAGAATGAAGCTCTATGGGTTATTTCTAGTAACACATAATTGCCCACCTAATACACCCTTAACTCCACTGAAACTCATACATTAGTCCAGAAGGATTGTTAGGTTAACAATAATTGCAATAAATGGTTCACTGGCCTTTACTACCTCCTACAGCGCTTTCAAAGCTCCTCCTTTGTATGAGATTAACTGATACCAGAGAAAAAGGCAAATTAAAAAGTCATGGCCATTTAGTATAAATCTGATCTCAGCATTCTTTTTCATATTGTAATTCTATCTACATGGGGAAGAGCGGGAGAAAACAAATCCACATATGCATTTCACCCGCAGAACTCGCTCTCACCCAAGGTCTTACTTCAGTGATATATAGCTCAGGAATTACTGCCTTCCAGTTTTGAAAATCCCTACACTAACCTAGAAAGCTAACCAATCTGGTGGGAAAACACCATTCCAGCTTCACATGGTGCTGCAGGACTACTGGGCTGCAAGCCTTCAAGCAATTGTTGCCAAAACAACTTCTCACTTCAGGTTTTATTTGTTTTGTATGGAGTAAACCAAATTCAGACCTTTCTTGCTGTAATTTAACACACCTTCTGTATTTTCCTTTTCATGAATAAAGGCAGCCATCTAACTGATAGGAATAGAGCCTGCAGCTTACTACCCAGCTGATATAAAATACCCAAGAGAGCTGCACATGAGAAAAAAAATCCCACAAGGGATGCCCCAGGCAGAAACAACCTACCTCACTGCACACTGGCAACTCGCCATCAAAGAAGCTTAACTTAGTTTTTAACATTGTAAACCTCATTTCCCCAGGTTAGGAACCAGAAACAGGAAGACAACAAAGCTCTGGGAACCTTTTGAAGAGAGTGAATGATTGTCCAGGCACAGAGCAAACAGGATCTGCAGGAGTTGTTTAAACAGTCTTCCAGGAAAGAGTGAACAGCAAGTAAAATGGAAACACAGAGATTGTCATTGCACCAAGTAAACAGTTGTGTGCTTAAAGGAAGGTACTTGAACACCATTTTCTTTTAGGAGAATGAAACTAGCCAGAGAACTGCAGAGTTTGAGACCCAAGTTTTACCTATTTACCTATTACAGCCACCAGCACAAGACATGCTATATATGAGATCATTCCAGGGTTTCGGAGACAAGCAGAATGAGTAGGCAATCTCTGAACTAGTGTCAGATCATCTTCATAGAATCATGGAATCCTAGTTGGAAGGACCTACAAGGATCATGTTGATTCCCTTTCAGAGCTTTGTTGTATTAGTCTAGGAATAGCATTAATCTTTCAGGATAGATTTTAAAAGCCTGCTGATGCGAACATCTAACAGGCACTTATGTGCTGTTGCAAACAAGCATATAGAGATCAGAGTCACTAAAAGTGATTTTTAAGGTAATATCCTTAGATGCCTCAAAGATGGTTTCAACAAATTTGTTGATCTGGTGGTCCCACTTTAGGGCTTTAAAAGACAACTAGTGGTTCTTCTCCTTTTATGGGCAAAACTTCAAAGTATAAACATACCAGAAACAGTAAGTTCTGAATTCTTTCTTTTAAAGAAAGCTTAAATCGTAAATGCTTGCAATCCCTTGTAAGAGAAAGGAAGCCAGAGTGATTTAAAGCAGTGTCTCTTTTAAGACTGAAGTGTCCAAATATAAATAACAGGTCAATTTTCTGGATGCAGGGAACACAAAGTTTTCTGCTCTAGGTTTTAGTCACCTTGATTTAAATACAGGCATTAAAATGTAGAAGACCACACACAGAGAGGCACTAAGTCTGTACTCCTGACCATCCTGAGGGCTGCAGTTACAACCAAAGGAAGGCCACCACAATTTTTCTTTGACACCACCAACTCTACCTTATTTCACACTAAAAGCAAGCCTACGAAACAAGAGGAACCTGAACTGCAGAATGTTTCCTTGTCACAAAACCCTAAATTCCCAGCAAAACTTTTATGTTTAAAAGAAATGTCCACAGGAAGTTTTTTGATTATCATGAAGAGACCTTCAGTTCTCATTCAGGTACCTGACACAATACAAGCACAGCTCACATGAAGTTACAGTCTCTGGAATGTGGAAAGGGCTAAATCCTGTTCCCAGGAAAATTCATCCTTATTGCTGCTGTTGAGAAGTACATGTAAGTTTTCTGCCCATGCATCCAGGAGCAGAATTTGCTTAGAATCAAAGCTTTTCCTCCTGTGTCTCTAGTTTTCCATACAATGTAAAACTAAGTCAGATGTTAAATAATTCATGTTTATTAAAAAAAAAAAAAAAAAAAAAGCACATCAGCAGTTTACACAATTGAAGGAATTGGAAAGACTACATACTCTTCTTGAAGCTTTTGGATGGGGGATGAGGCTGAAATCCTCCTGCTGGAAGCCCATAGCTGCTCATACGCTGCACAAGACTGGCTACATTGCCAGCTTTCTCCCTCCTGACTGGTACAGCATCATCCTTGGGTTCTACATCCTTCTTAACCTCCTGAAACAAGAGATTTAAAAGACTGAGAGACCACTGAAATTACCTAAGAGGTCAATGTTTTTAGACAGGCACTCACATAGGCTAACAGATTTCAGGTACTTACCATCTGGTGTGTACTGATGTCTTATAATTAAAAACCATGGCATCCTGCAACTAAACATACTAAAAGCCTTAAAATAAACTTAACCCTTCCATACAATCATATTAGTAAACAAGTAATCTAATGTGCTGAGAAAACTGAGAAACAGGCAGTATTTTAGCCATCCACTCCAACCCCAAGTAGCTTTGAGCCCAGAAACTCTTATTACAACTCTAAAGTCACAGCTCATATTTGAAAATCTTTTTGAAAAGATAAAGATTACTTCAATGACAGACCCATAGGATAGGGCATTAAATAAAATAACTTAATATACAGAACTGTATTAGGTGATCATCTCTGCTTCAGAAAGCTCAAAGGCTTTTGTTACAGAAAAGATGCAATCGTACTGCTGAAAGACATGAGAGGAAAAAAGCAAGATACAAGAAACAGAGTGGGAGAAACTGAGGGGAAAGGTGTAGGAGGAAGGTAACAGACAATTTTTCTCATAATTGTCTCCCACCTTCCTACCTTTCTAAATTAAGGTGTTAGGATTGGAACTGAATGTGTTAATCAAGACTAAGAAGCCTAAAAACAAGAAAGTACCAGTTCTTGACAGAAAAGGCACTGTACACAGCACTTACTCTGATGCATCAGCTCATTAAATGAGATTCCACCAGAGAACTGATCCTCTGAAAGAAAGAAGTCATCATTTTGCACAAGAAGAAACCCATTAAGTTCGATCAATGGCCCATCTAGAGTATAGCAGCTCTCACCAGCTGCAATCCCAGAGTTCTTTAGAGAGCTAGCCTGCAGCCCAGACCCTCCCACATTCCCAGAGCATCCATAAGGGTTTCATTAAGGAAATGCATCTTCTCTATTCTCCCTTTCAGGTCTGCAGATGAAGCTGTCTAATCCCTTTTTGCACCCACGGTCCTGTCTGCCTCCACAGCTTCCTTAGGGATAGGCACCAGATATTCACCCTCTGCTGCTTAGAGAAGCTCCTCTCATCTGCGTTAAGGTGCCACTTACTAGTCCCAGTGCATGCTCCCCATCATTAAATTTAGTTTATCACTATCTTCATAGCTGTGCAAACCTTGATCATATTCCCCCTTGGCTTCACCCTCTCAACTGAAGAGTCCTAGTGTTGTCAAGCCCTCGTCTCTCCAAGCAGCTGCTCGTCCCCATACTGGTCTCAGCAGATCTGATGACACCTGCATCCTGCTGGTGCTTTGGGCAGCATTGCACATTGTTCTTTCGATTCTCCTCTCCATCCTTCCGGGAACAGGGGAGGAAGAAGTGGGGGAGTGAGCAAGCGGCTGTGTGGTTCTGAGCTACCGGCTGAGCTTAAACCACAACATTGCTGAGCTAGCATCACAACTGTCTCCTGCAGGATCCCATTGCTGACTTTTCTCTACCCTGACAAATTAGTGATAAGCCCTTTGCTACTTATTCTTTAAGTATCTTCCAATCCATAAAAGAAGTCTTTCTTCAGTTCCACAGCAACTTCATTCATTCAGTAACTTGGAGAGCTTTACCAAAGACTTTCTGAAAACCCAGCTGTGTTACATCCATTGAATCTCATGCATCTGTGTGCTTAGCAAGACCCTCAAAACCCATAAGCTTTTCCACTGCAGCAGTACAATATCTTGAGGAAAGCAAACACCCATAAGGACTCTTTGTGATCCACTTCAGAACAATTCTTGCATCCACCACCAGCAGCCACCGGTTAACAACTCCACTGGTTACTGCAGCTGTAGCTGCAATATTTGAAAACAATATTGGCAATGCATATATATATATATATGCTTACTAATGTTATGTGAACATGAGCTTTAAAACAACAGAATCCATGCATTGATGAAATGCCAAAAACATGAGAAACATTCACCAGGACCTATATGGTGCTCTCTGGAACATTAAGGCCCAGGCTACTTAGAGCAGCTGTCCAGCTGAAAAACTCAGCTGGTCTGGAAAGCTACTGATGCTTTCAAACTTATTGCAAACCTCTAGCAAAACAGTCCAAAGCACATTCTTATTTCCCAAAAGAGTAGGGCAAGTAGAATAAGCAAAACTAGATGCAGCACAATTTTTCCTCCCACTCACCTACATTACATAAAGAAGCTTTTCAGAAAATGCGAGTAGTTCCTGCTGTTTCTCACCATCTCCAGGACTTCTGCCCTGGAGATCTTAGCTCTGCTGAGATCCCATCTTCCAAATCAAGCTCCCTCCCCCCACAAAACACCAGAAAAGCACAGCATCTGGTCTACCTCCCATTTGAGTAGACATTTTACATTTCAAAGACTTTGTTATTCTCAGTCTTACTGTTGTTTATTGGCTGGTTATTTGCAAGTCTGACAAACAGCTGAAAAGTGTTCCACCTCCAAAACACCCTTCAAGCTGCCTTACTGCAAGACCACTCTGCTCAACTGAAAAACATATTGGTGCTTGAAAACTTGCCTAGAGTGGTTTTGTCCCTGAATTTTCTACATTATAATCTTTTGCCATGCAATTTATACAGCCTCCAAAAGCTTCCAGCTGCTCCAGGAGCTAACGCCTCCCCAGTTAACCAGTTTCTTAGTAGTAACACTTGCTGGTGAGGAGTCCAGGTTCTTTCACATCACATGTAACTATTTTACTGGGACAAAAAGGAAAACATGCATATTTGAAAGGAATCTTTAACAGTTTGGCAATGCAGGAAGAGGCAGCCAAGACAGACAGACAAGCGTGAAAGAAACACACCTCCATTTTTGAAAATAACATGTTAAAAAAAATCATTTTTGAGGCATTTCTGTATGAGACAGCCATTTGGCTCCTAGAGCTAGAATATGGGCCAGAAGTAATCAGGAAAGGCGGGCAGAGGCAGCATACGTAATGAGGGAGCCTGCATGTGAGCTCTTATCACTTGGAGGCTAATAGATGATGAAGGCAGCTTAATCCATGCAAGTATAGAATAATGACAACCTTGACTTCATGCGTCACAAAAATAGAGGAATAAGGAAAAAAAGAGAGAGAGAGGAAGAGAAGTGAAAAGCAACAGCGTTTGAATCCAAGTGCGTCATTAATGGATGAGGCCAGAGTGAAATAATCAATCCCAAGGCAGAGTGGAGCTATGGCTGCAGCTCGTGTGCACAGGGAAGCCTGCAGGGGGGAAGAGAAGAGGAGAGGGCATCAGAGGGAGCGCCTGGCCAAGCACAGATTGATGCTGACCCATTTGGTGCCAACCCAATTTATCAGCCCGCGCGCTGGCAATGCTCACTCCAGCAGTGTCCTCCTGCCAAGCCCAGCCAGCTGCCAGCCCCCAGCAAGCTCATCCCCACACAGCAGCGGGCAAGAACTCCAACGCTGGCATCATGGTACAGGCATGCCGGGTACATAAAAGCTCACCTTTCCCCTCCGTGGCAGAGCAAAGGCCATGTTTTGCAGCCATCTGGAGGAAAGGCAGCGATTGAAGCCCTGCCATGGTAATGGCGAGATTAATTAATAACCATTGGAACAGCTTAAGCGGGGTGGTTGTGGATTTAGTCATCACTGGGAAATTTTAATTAGCCATTGGATATTTCCTTTCCCGGTGATGCATGCCATCTGCGAAGCGGCACCTCCTGTGGGCCAAAGTGTAGGCAAGAGATGGGCTGCCACACAGCCACATCCAAACCAGCACATCTCATTGCCCCCAAGGTATGCATCCACATGGAGGTATCCGGGCCTTCATTTGGACTATAAAAGCTACAACTGTTTATGGAGAGGGCTTTCAGCACAATTTGTAGACATCTCATCCTTAGGCTACTCCTTACCCTCTTAATTCTTGCTACCCCACTCCTCCACTAATTACTGGACAGGGGGAAGATAGATAAGATCCATGGCATTTTCTTGTCTGGAACCTCAGCTATTTTTATCAAAAACTATATTGAGTTAGTCAGGCCAGATCTATTTTTGGTAACCCCCTTGCTACACTTTATGTCATTTTCTATTAAACTCCATCTTTGCTTATTCCTCCCTTCAAAATTAGTTAGATGCCTGCCATACTCCTGAGGTTAAACTAACAGATTGCTTATTGCCTGGATTAATTTCCCATCCACAGTCTTTGTAATGTGCAGCCTCAGCTATTCTCCAGCCTTGTGGCCCTTGCTTGCTTGCACAGACTCATCCAAAAGCCTGGCTGCCAGGCAGGTAACAAGTGCCTGCTTTCCTAATAGTTTGGGATGGAGTTTACTGGCTGACTGAATCCATGGATTTCCTCTGCCAGTTCCTCAGATGTCAGTTCCCCTCCATACTGATGACCCCATTAAACTGCATGACTTTGCCACACGTCCCATCTCATCACTATGGATCTGGTCTGTGTTACTGTCACACCTTTCACCTCTCCAATGTCTTTGTGCTCCAAAGTCTTCTCCTCAGGACCTCAGTCAGAAGCCTTCTCAATTCACTTTGGCCCCGTCATGTACTTTTCTTTAGCTACTCCTGGTTTATCTGGTGAAGGAATTCAGACATGCTGAAGCTCTGCCTGTTCATTTATGTTGAACTAATATAAATGCTGTTAATAGCCATATTTTAATTACCCTGTCATCCAGTTTTCCTGAGCTTGCAGCAAAATTCGCTAGGCTGTGCAGTCACACTGGCATCCTCTCTAGAGATGAATGCAAGATTCTTTTTCCCTTTTTGTGTCTCTGATAAAATAACACACTTTAAAGAGAGATTGTATGTTTCGTTATCAGTTTAGCTATTACATTTCTTTATCCCTTTGCAAAACTTAACCAGGTATCATTTTTTTAATAGGTCCAATTTATAGACTAAACACAATTACAAAGTGTCCTGGGGGACACTTCTCTTCTTTTGATA
>JANHGB010014828.1:0-30896 GCA_026283785.1 Coracopsis vasa | reverse complement strand
CCCTTTCTTGAAAATGGGGGTTATATTTCCGTTTTTCCAGTCGTCGGGAACTTCACCTGACTGCCATGATTTTTCAAATATGATGGACAATGGCTTAGCAACTTCATTTGCCAGCTCTTCCAGGACCCGCAGATGGATTTCATCAGGTCCCATGGACCGGTGCACGTTTAGGTTCTTAGATCAAAAAGAGAGGAAGATGTTATGCTTGTTTTCTTGCTTGAAAAAAAATGCCTTATTAGAGCTAAATCTAGTCTTGATTTCAAATCATTCAGCAAAATAAACTAAACTTAGTTTGACTTTAATGCATTGAGCAAAATCACATGTTTTGTACTAATTAAGCTTGACAATGTGCACTACGTTATAGCTTGTATCCTTGTATATGTTGAATAATTCTTGGAGAAAACGAAAAAATTAATTGCCTTCAAAAAATTTTTTTTGCTAAATTAATAAAGCAAGAGGCTGAACTATCTCAGTTACACTACTTTAAACCAGAACAGTTCCATAATCAACAGACAATGAGAATGGTTCAGATTTATGCCAGTATGACTGAGATATGAATGTAAAGAGATATCTAAATTCTAATGACACCAATACATTTGCAAGAACTATGAGGCACGTATATTGTGTGTTTCTACTAGGTATAAAATGACATGTCAAATATTTGCTATATCTCTCTTTAAATATATATATTCTGATATATATATTTAGCCTTTTTCAATACATACATTTTTATTAACATGCTGTAGTGTAGGCTTAGGTGACTGGTTTTACTTACTTTTTCAGGTTTTAAAGGTGCAGGATCTGTTGCACTGTCACCCACACCCAAGATAGACTAGATCCATTGTAATTTCCTGGTATCTCTTGTAGTTTATTGTACTTTTATAGTATTATAACAGCTTTCAAGACTGATCAGACTCAGGTTTGGAAGCAGACTCAAGATCCCAGGCCCGATGGTGATGGAGGAGGGTCCCTTTCCAAAGGTGATGCTGTCAATCTCTAGGGGAAGAGGAGCATGCTGGCTGTCCTGCTGTTCAGCATGACCCAAGAAGCAGCATTAGCTTTGTTGCTGGAGCCACTAGTCAAGCGTGGCCAATAGCCACTTGCTATTGGTGTGATGGCTGCCAGATTATGGTGGGGACAAAGGCAAAAGTCAAGCAAATTTGACTATTCAAAGGGGAACTGATACTGCACATTTAAAACAACTCTGTGTTCTACTCTGTTGTTTTTAGCCTTACACCTAAGTGCTTGCATGGCATAGATGAACTGCTTTGTTATTGTTGTAACTATGTGCTTGAGCTTTTTCTGCAGCCTCTGTTCCTTTCAACTATCAGTCTTTCCGAATATTCTGAAGCAATTCTGTTTTAGGGTGGTGGCATGGAATTAGTGTTGCCTCTTGCCAACTTTATTCCCCTACATTTTTTTATTGAAATAGAGATGCATGCTTCAGAATAGCGAGCTGTGCCTGCCTAAAGCAATCTGATAAAGAATCTATAAAGATCACATTCTTAGAACTAATCTTACATAGTAACTCACTGATTTCAGCTTCATTTCATTGCTGAATAAAAGCTGTATATTTATTTTCAGCTATACTAAAATTCATTGCTAATATTTATTCTGCAAATGTAGCTCTTTAGTGTAGCTAGAAGGCTGAAAACCTGGATTACTGCTCAATGAATAGAAAACAGTATGGCTTCCACAACTCAGTATAAATAAGAATGTGTTGGGAAGTCCTGAAGATGCATGAACTTTTGATTTCAGTTTGGTTTGTTTCTCCATAAACCTTGTTATGACCTACCTGAAAATTAAAAATATTGTAAGCCATCTAGAAAATAGCAGCTATTTTACATTCATATGCCACAGGAGTGTAAAATAGTTTAGTGTGCAGTAGAAATTAGTTCCTATTTATGTTTAATATTCAGTAGAATATTCTACATAGAATTACACCAGTGACAGCTGATCTTCTAGGAGAGAAAATTCTCTCCAGTATAAATGAACAAAGCATCCAAATTCAATATGTTAAAATTACTTACACTGAGAAGTATTGAGCAGTCTAGTTTATAATGTTTTACTCCAGTATTACTTTTGCTGGTATTACTGAATACTAGATCCTTTATCTGCTTGTGACCCTGTCTCCAGAACACAATCAAACCAGTTATTTGCAGAGCAGAATGAAAATGATCAATATAGCCCTTTTTTTCCTGAATTATAAATAGATGCACTAGAAATGGGCAGTTAGTTCTTGATGCTGGTTAAATAACTCATTACTATAGTTTAATTAAACTGCTCATAGTTAGCAGCACATTTTCAGTACAGAAAAAATGAAACTGCTTTGCAAAAGCATAATGTGTCAGTAAAATGCCTAAATCTATGAATGAGTTAGCATTCTTAGGAGATTAGAAAGAAAAAGAAATACATCCACCTCACCAAAGATTCACCTGTATTCTCTAAACTTCCCAGTCTCCATGGCAGGCCCGTTTAATCCTGCATAAAACTTTTTACCTTCTTCCAGAAACTTCCTACAGAAGTGATTCTTTTTGCTGTTGCTAATTGTAATTATGGATTTGTCTATTCTGTGGTCAGTTATGCTTAGCTGTTTCCCTATACCTGTCCTTATCTGGCTATATGTGTTACTCAAAAAACAAAGTCAAGGATGGCTCCCCTTGGCCAGGCTTCAGTTCTTGTGTGCACGTGTCTGCAGTACAACTGACTGTGCCTGTGAAGTACACATGCATCTTGTTTGTGCGTACAGACTTTGGCATGCCCAATTCAGCAATCTGATAATGCATTCGTCTAATATGCTTATAAAAAGTTGGTCCAGAAGGATCAATAAGGGCCCTTCGTTTCTGCTTACTGAGATTTCACAGATATTGTCATCTCAGGTACAGTCAGTAGTTGTGCAGTGTCATAGCCTGACTTGAAACATGCTCTAAGTGCAACCACCCATAGTAGTATATGTTATATAAAGTCTGTCACTTCTATGTGCTTGTTCTTTCCAGGAGCCATTTGCTATCTCACTTCCTTAAAAGTTCTGTTCAAATACTTGAAAGAAAATAGTATAAAGAATGGGTAAAGGCTTATCTGGGGAGTTTGACCAAGGCTACGTTGCAAATCAATGGATTCAGCTAAACTAAGGAAGGCAAGTTTAGATTAGATGCTTTATAAGTGGTATCTTCCAAATACAAAGCACCACTGGTCTCATGAGGAGCTGTCAAGGGAGATTACTGATGAACATCAAAGCAAATATTCATCAGAAGTATAGAAATTAGATATGTGGAATCAATTAAAAAGCTTTTTACTGCTGAGGTGGTATCTGTAGGCTGGTGAGCTGTTCTTGTGAGCTATGGAGTTCCTGCTATTTCCTAGCAAGAACTGGGGGGTACTTGGAGCTTTGAAGAGATGTCAGTGTTTGGCAGAGAAGGCTATTTAATGTGCTAAGAAATTTACTGCAACAGACTGGTCTCCCAACCAAGATATTTTAAAGCAATTATTGTCATTATTTTTGCTTTGATACATTGAAAGTCAACACACTGGGTAAACGCATCCTGGGTGCATTTTCACTAAAGTTAAAGCCTACAGCCCATTTCAGGCATTACAATGACAGGAGCTTATTTTGAATAGTAGAGAATTCATTTTGAGGCAAATTTTATCACAGAGGTAACGAAGAATTGTAACACTGTTGTACATGGGTTGGATTTCCCCATCCCTTTTCTTGATGTAAAACAAGTCACAAAAAGAAGAAAGTTAATTACATTTAAATTAGCAAAAGCTGTTATATTACAGGTTAAAGTACCATTAGAAATATGATCATTAGTGAGATATATTGGGACATTACTATGGATAAAACAAAGACACAGGAAACTTAATCGAATGTTAATGTAAGATATCACAGTGTATGACAATTAGTGAAGAAGCTTGCTTAACAGAATTTGTTCATATATAAAAAACCCCTATAACAAAACAAAATGAAAACCCAAACTGAAGTCTGTCCTAAAGCTCCATTAGTGAGTTAAAATATGGAGAAAACAATGGTATAAAAGAAATCCATATTTTCTAACAAGGGTGTGTAGCCAACTCGTAACCACGTTGCAAATAGCAGTCTTGAAATTTGGGAAAAAATCAAGAGAATAGACAACACAGCAGAAGGGGAAGTAGCTAACGTCATGTCAGAGGCCTCCAGGGTAAAAAAGTGTATGGAAACAAAAGCAATGTTTTTGAAAGGAAAACTGTTCCTAGTTTTCTGGCAAGCACTACTCATCAAATGATGAAACTTGCACAGCTGAATGGTTCAGTGGAACTCAGAACAGGTACATACATTCTTAACACACTGTGGACCAGCCGATTTCAACATCCTCATAAGGTTTCCACCTTGAACTCTGAAAACTTTGAAATTTGGATTTTGTTCACAACAGTGGCTCTGTTAAAAATACGAGGTTTTACTGCACTTGCTGCTTGCCTGTCTTTTGAATTGTACTAAATTAACTGCTGGAAGTTAGCGTAATTCCTATCAGCATTGCAGAGCCGATACAATACAATAATGTGGGAAAGCACAATGTCGTATCGTATTTACTATTATCGTCACTTATCTAGAAGGTGGCTAAATACCAAATTTTCACGTAAACAAGAGCCTCATAGAAAATGTGTGAAATTGTGACCTCTGTGGGATTGCCTCAGAGTCTAGAATCTGTCTTCTTGGGTGACAGTAAGATAGCAGAAGATGCAGCCCAACATGAACATCTGGGGCACAAAATTCAAACTGGAAGATGCTCAGGTATTACAGTGAGCACATGACATCAATAAAAAACATGCACAGCAAAGCAGGATGTACAGATGCCAAAGAGCAATGCTGTTGATACAGTGACTGCTAAAATTTGGTTCAGTAGTGAAAAAAAGAGATGTAAGCAGGACTTTTTTTTTTTAATAGGGTTTCTCTTATGAACGTAGCGTATGTAAGTCGTGGTAGCTTATACTTTAATACATTTATTCCAAGGGAACTAAAGCCAGCGTTTTAGCTTCTGTGCCTATGCAAACATGCTTATGGTTTGTTAGAAACGTACACAAACTTACTTAGAACTACATGAGACTTGGTAAAGTATTGTATTTTTCTTTTTTATTAAGAATGAGTTTGCTTAACTGACTGAGCCTACATGGCTTGCTAAAACATTGCCTTTAAGCTAGTTACAGGTTCCATGGTTGTAAGCTGAAAGCCCAGTACCTCTTGCACCCACCATCACATTTTTCCCTCCAAATAAGATATGAGTGTATAGGCCATTGATAAATGTGCTGACTTGGGAGAGATCTGTCTGGTCTGTTCATTTAGATGATGAGGTAACCGTGGGGAAGTTCTATGCCACCTTCCTGATACAGGACTACTTTAGGAAATTCAAGAAACGCAAAGAACAAGGACTGGTGGGGAAATATCCTGCGAAGAATACAACGATTGCTCTGCAGGTGATTTTGTTTTTACATTTTTAACTAACCATTTTGTGAGCTTACTTGAAATAGCAGGTAAATGAATATTGATGATTGTGCAGTGCTGCCAGGATTTTATTGTCTGGAACACTTTTGGCCCTTATTCATCAGAAAAGTAAAACATAATCCTGCTATTCTGTCTAAAACAAGGTAAGTGCAAAATGTTATTCTCTCTGGATTACTCAGATGGTAGCAATGGTTATAAAATTTATTAGCAAGTCTAGTTTATACATCACAAACTAAAGTTGCTGATGTAAAATCAGATAAATGAAGTTCTGAGCTATCGTTTCCACTCTTTGTTTTACTTCAACTGTTTAATTTCTTGTGTTCCTACAATGCTATTACCCATTTCTTAGAAAACTTCCTAATATGCATTACCTAAGAGTTTTTTATATGGTACCATTTCTCTTCTTAATTTTCATTGTTCTTTTTCTTTTCTATGTATGATCACTGGTGAAATATCTCCCTATCAGTATTTTTAATAAATATTTACAAATTTTGAACTTCACATCCATCAGTTTCTTTCATAGGAAGTAATAATAGCATACTACATTAATGTCATATACATCTGTCTGTCTTTTAAAACAAGCTATCAGATGGAAACCAGAACAATAGATTTCGCCACCTGTGTCTCAGTGGGCCTGCAGCAAGCAGTCCATTGAGTTCATGTGATCTAAGGAGTATATTGTGAAAACTTCTGTCTAGTGATATGCTTTGTGTTATGAACTTTGAAACAGGCAAAGGAAAGCTGTCCTCAAATAATTCCAGACATTGTGCACTGTGTCATTTTTGTTGGATTGGGACTTTCTGAATTTCAGTTAATGCTGAGTAGATTCCTACTGACTGTAAAGATATTCAATGTTTCTCATAGCTTTTTATTCTGATGCCAGAATTTAGCAATATATTGTGAAAATCCCTTTCTGAAAAGGGATAAATGTGTTAACCTGAGTCAGCTACTGTTTGTAAAGGTCTTGCTCATTTATACTTTTATACATTTATACTTTGATGCTGGTTTAAGTGGGTGATATGTTTCATTCCTCTTTCCTAAAAAGGTCTCTGCTGTCTGCTCTGGCACAGATTCTGTTCCAAGTCACCATAAGTATAAGAGATGCAACGCATGTGAACACATGGTTTGCCAGGACAGTATGAACTATATTTGCATATCACGAAATAAGAGAAAATATGGGGAATGAAAGAGATAAAAAGATTGGAAACAGTTGAGAGGGAAGTGAAAGACATTGAATTTTATGAAGGACTTTGCAAACTTCATTAATAGTAAAACTAACAGAGCCTTAAAAACACCTGTTGTAAAAATTATTTTTTCTTCCCTTTCCATTTCCCTTTAGCCTCATTTCTCTCTCTCTGTAAGGTAGCGATACCTGGTCCTGAATTTGAAAAGATATTTCTTAGAAATGCCTCTTTCACTATGCAAGTGGCTCTTCAGCAATGTAATGCTAGTGTAACAAGCTGAATTAGAGAGAGAAAAGTAAAACTGACAGTGGTGGGCGGCCCAACATTTACTTCTGCAAGTGATTTCATTCAACCATGTCCAGCATTTGACCAGATTCTTCCAGGCATGGTAGTGTGAGGAGTGGCTGTATTTGTTCCTCAGGGGACAGTGTAGATGTTGCAAAATCAGCAACTTCTGAATTAACAGTTGAATAGGTACAGAATACTTCTTGTTTGTTTGTTTGTTTGTCATTAAGATTTTAGGCATTTTAACACATTAAACTGTGAAACTTATCCTTTTGCCTGAATTTGGTCGCATGAGACCAAAACTTGTATATTGTGTCAAGAGGATGTCACTGGCAGCTCCCTCACCATTTGAGGGCCAGAACCTTGACCCAGCTGGAATAAAGAAAACAGTTTCTTCTGATTCTGTAACTGGGAAAAGAACAATAAAAGTTTGGGCTGAGTCAGCAAATTAGAACAGAGCTCCTTGCAAAACTAGATTTGCTTTATGAATGCCAGAGTATACAGCGAGCAGGAATTCCTCGTACTCCACAGTACTTGCATTCAGGGTGATTTTTATTCTGTAGAGTTCACGTTTTCCTCAAGGATGCAGCATTTGCTGTTAGCCGAACACAGGCTGCTGTTTGAGTACATGTAGTCAGAGAAGAGGAAGCAATCTAGAAAGTGAAGTGGGTCTTGGGGGTGTGTTATCTGTTCAGGCTATTGAGTAAAGTTGTTTTGCCTTGAAATTTCAAATTCTTCCTCCCTCAGAAAAGGACACTTCAAATTATAACCAACAGTAGTTTGTAGTAGTTTGTCTAAACTTGCATACTGGCACGGAAAGCATCTTCAGGAATAAAATAACAGCATCGCTTGGAACTATGGCAGTTTGTCTTAGGAGACCCAAGGGTTTTCACTGCTTATGAAGAAAAGCAGGTGGTTCTGAAATGACAGCTGACTCATTGGTGTCACAGTGCCTTATGCAGTGCAAACAAATATATTTTCTGGATAAAATCAGAACAAAATTTCATATGACGCGGTAGTTTAGAGGATGTCTTTTTGTAGGGATGGAAATTTATATTGATCAAAACAGTAGTCACATTGATGGTAAGATAAATGTTAAGTGAAGCATGAACAAGTTTAATTATTTTCATCTAGTACTTAGAGTGAATGAATTTTACACTATTTTCCCTACGGAAAACATTTACTGTAAACAATGCAAAGCTTGCATTTATATTTCAAATTTATTTACATTTAACTCTCTTTGTTAATAAATACAAATAAAAGTTAAAGGATATTTCCTTTCACAGTAGAAGTATACAAAAGCACTGATTTACTGAGCTCAACCTGATTTTGACAACATGTTTCAGATTAAGCTAATTATGCTTTCTTCCTCTCTGCAAATTTCATAAGTCGTATCGACCCTGCAGTAAACAGTAAAAGAAAAAACCCTCTCTAGTAGGCATCAGCTGAGGGGTTAATATGTTGCTCAAGTTCAATTTAATTGTGCTCCCATGTTCATGTTGTGTTCCCAGAAAGGCTTAGCTTGAAGGGAGTCTGGGTCTGACCAAAAGCACAGAGCTTTTGCGTAGTTGTAGAGCAGTGCACTCAGCTCCAGTGTTAGAAGATGGGCTCTGTGAAGATGAATGACACTGGGGAATCAAGACTTGACTACTGGGTCTCTTATGTTCACTGCTATAGTGTAGGTCTATTCAGCTATTTTTTCTGCATGCTTATTTTCTTATTTTGGTTGTTCTTACCTTGAATTCTGTTCATACTAACCTCAGTTTATTTTGATATTCAAGTGTAGCTTTGGGTTTTTTTCTTTTTAATTTTCTTTGCTATGAAATAAGCAGGTAGTAAAAATGTGTTCATTATCTACAAATGTAATGGTTTATATGAACATTTTTAGAGTCATAGTATTCTGAAAACCTGAATATTTAAAATTCATGTTTATGCTTTATTTCAGATTTAGTGAGTTTATATAGCATTAGCCATAAATATACATGATTTTTCTAAAATGTGTGTAGCAAAGCTTTGCAAGTGTCTCTTTGATTTTTTGATATCCCTAAAAATGCTCTAAAAGAGGGAGCATTGTGTATTTTACATGACTAGAAATAGTGTATGTGATAGGGATTCTTACTATTCAAATACAGATACTGTGTTTGCACTTCTTAAACTAAGCTTAAACTAAGCTTAAACTGCATCTATATGTAGGTTGCAGTATAGTTCAAAATGAATGTGGGCTGAGTTTAGATATAGAGGAATTTATCTTTCTGTAGTTCCTATATTTATAAGTACTCAATGTTTTTCTAAAAGTCGTGACTCTGGAGTCTTGCATTATAGGCAAATTTCTTTATATAAGACATATATCTAAAATGGTGTTACTGTTTTATGCATACTATAGACATGGCAAATTTGTTTCAAATTTGGCATTTGTTAAGAATAGTCTTTTTTAAATATTTAACTGTTTAATGTTTTAATGTTTAGCTTAACTTTAAAATGTTTTGGTGTGAGGTGCTTTTCAAGCATTGTTAAGTTCATCTCTCTCTAAATGACCAATTCAGAAATACAGTTACAAGTTGTGTGACATTTTAGGGACATGGATGGACTCCTACCTTTCTATTATTTCATCATTTGAAAGTATATGCGTATCATCTCAATGCTCTGTCAGAGACAGGAGCATCATTAATTGTCTCTTGAGATGCTACTCGTGTATTAGTGCCTCCTGCCATCTTGAAAACATTGCAGGTGCTATTATGCCTCATAAAGCACAGCTGCACATAATTATCATGTTAATTTGAAGTCATCTTGTGCATTTACAGGAAAGCCTATTTAAAGACACACTTGGCTTTATTATGTAATTATGTTGTTAGGCGCTCTGTGTGTCACTGGTTTACTAACTAATCATTGGACTGATACGTCTCATTTATCTCATGCCTACAAGGAAAAGAATAAGCAAGGAAGGCATCAAAAATTAGATCTTGGAGATAAAGTGTCTGAATAAGAAATAATTTCTTTTGTAAACTTCTAGTGAAATCTCTAGAATAGAATTAGAGGCAAACACAGTGTAGGGTTAATCTCTCTTCTTCCTCTACTTCAAAGAAACAACAACAAAGTAGAAAAACCTGAGCAGAAACAACAGATGTCCTCTTGCAGAGTAGCATGAATAATTCAGTGATGTAGTTCTGATCAATGTTATCTCTATAGAATTGATGCCTAAACATCTCCTGCATGTTTTGTTTGTTCTGTTATAGACCCTTTCATCTTCAGTGTTTTTGTTGAAAACAAAATTTGCTAAAAGGTAAATGCACATAAGGACTCATACCCCTGTGAGAAAAAATGTGTATTTTTCCCATTTACAGGTACATTCAGCAAAGACATTTGTGCATAGCAAGTACTAATACTCTGTGTTGGAAAGTTAGAGAACAGAACTGAACAGTTTCATTTTCTACAATATACTGGGATTATTAAAGACATTTTGTTAGAAAGGGGTCCACCTGACTGGTGTAACAGCCTTGTGAACCAGACAGGGTTTCAGTCTGGTGAGCCAAGATGGATATTAGATATCTGGATGATGGCAGAACTGGCCCCTTGTGTCTTGAAATGATGTGAACTGTATTTTGGTCTTCAAAAAATAGGAAATAAATCAGTACTTATTAATCATATTTCCACTTCTTTAGGGAAAAAAAATTACAGGTGTTTTTACTGCTGAAATGGCATAAAATAATCTTGAAGCTTTGTTTCAGGAAAGGCTAGAGTTCTCTGGACATGAGGGAATCTCCAGGAATTAAGAATCTGCCATAAAGATAGAAGGGAGACTAGAGAGAGTGTGACCCTCCCAGTAATCTTTACCAACCAAAGGAAATATTATGAAAGTTTTTATGTTGGTCTTTAGTGCCTACTCATTGTTCCATTTGGGGAAAGTAAAGAGGTTTTAGCTGTGATTTCCTTCAGTGATAGCTGACTGATCTAATGATGGATTGTCTTATCAGTAAGAACTCAGTGTGAGAATTTGTCTCACTATGTGGCACTTTTCTGTCACAAAAGTTGTTCTTCCATTACTTAGAATACTGTTAGGTTACACCAAGTAAAATGAGACTGTACTTGGGAGTAATCATTTAATGACAGAGTTCACAAAATTGTTGCAGGTAGTTCTGTTACAGCAAATAAACTAAGGAATATTCTAATTCTCCAGGCAGATGTTGCTTGTAGAACCTGTGGCTTCACTACTGGCTGTGAGTGAATAAAGCTAATGGGTTTGGTTTAACTAACATATGCTTTTACATAGAATGATCTAGGTTTTAGTCTTCCACTGTTGGCTGTCATTGCAAGAGGTCTGTTGCATGAAAATTAGTATTGCTGAAGGGAGATGAGATGATAAAAGCTGACTGCATTCTCTTGAGTAAAGGAGTAACTCACCAAGTAGAGAAACAGAAGGCAGTTTGAGATGTAATCGAAATTGAATTTCTATTCAATATGTTGCTTCCAAACACATGGCTTTTCTCACATTTTGGGCATATCTTTGAGGGACTTTGGCAGACAAGAATATAAGCTAGTAGTTTTTGTAGGGGTTAAAATTTATAATAGTGCTGTCTGAGAGCGTTGTGTTCCCAGAAAGGCTTAGCTTGAAGGGAGTCTGAATCTGACCAAAAGCACAGAGCTTTTGTGTAGTTGTAGAGCAGTGCACTCAGCTCCAGTGTTAGAAGATGGGCTCTGTGAAGATGAATGACACTGGGGAATCACGACTTGACTACTGGGTCTCTTATGTTCACTGCTATAGTGTAGGTCTATTCAGCTATTTTTTCTGCATGCTTATTTTCTTATTTTGATTGTTCTTACCTTGTATTCTGTTCATACTAACCTCAGTTTATTCTGATGTTCAAGTGTCAATGTAGCTTTGCGGGTTTTGGTCTTTTTAGCTTTGTTTGCTAATAAATAAGCAGGTAGTGAGTATGAAATGCAAGTGACTATTCTTGCTAATGATTGGCTAACCAAATATAATAGTAATCTGCAGAATATATAGAAGCCATTCGTCTTATACTTTGAATTTTGTACCTTTGAGTGTTAATTTTACTTCCCTTTAGCGCCTTACAAAATGATGGCATTCACCTTGCTGAAGTCTTGACTACACAATTATGAGAAGTGTGAGGAAGCACAATGTATTCATGAAATGCATGTTGACTCACTATTAAATGATTTTTAAAGCCTTGTTCAATTATAGTATAACTCTCTAAGTTCATCCTGGAGGAAGAAAATATAGTTACCAAATACATGTAATTAATATGGTTAGTCAATTCCATTTTCAGGAAGTGAAATACTGGTATGAGGGAAACCTGAAGAGAACCCTATAGCAAATCTTCACCGTTAGAAGGTTCATCCCTTTCCAGGTTCCGTTTGCTCACACTGCATAAAACACCATTTTGTTCCCCAGCAAACCAGCTATTTCTATGCTGAGCTGGAACCTGACCGTAATGCGGTGAGGTACTCCAGGGAATGTGTGCAATAGATGTCATGAATGGGACCAAGCCATGTTTGGTGCCTTCCAATGTCCTTCAGCTGTGTTTGGAGCTCTGAAACATAAAATTCTCCACACAGATTCATAGCACCTCAGGGTCAGTAACACTCAATGTCAGTGTCATGCTATAGAAGTACAGCTCTGATGGGCTGAAACAGCCCCAACATGTGCATCAAAAAATGCAAAAAAGAAAAGAAAATTAGAATCAGGCTTTGAGATCATCAATGAATTGAGCCAAGTGCTGTGCATGAGTTTAGAGGTGTAAAGCGTGAACAAACAGATCTTTGATTTCTTCTGAACCTAAGGAGATGGAAAAAAAAAAAGAGTTGGGAAGCACAAGACTGCTTTTTGTTTCAGACCATGACAGCCAGACAGTTAAAACGGGAAAATGTCTCCTTTTCTGAAGTAAGGCAGGCCTCTAGAAAAACACTGAATTCTTGGCCCAGAGCATGCTGTCTGTTTAATTTCTAACGTGCAGGTCTGTCTTTGGCAGTTTCAACATTATCCGTTTTCCTAATGGTTGCTTGTTGCAGAGGGCTTAAGAGGAATATGAACCGGTACACACTGAGGACCATGTTACTGTAGCATGATGGTTTCCTGTCCTAAACTAAAGCTTTAAATTGAATATCTGCATATCACAGTGCAGTGCAGATGAGCTGGAATTATTTCGCTGCTTTCTTTCCCATCTGAGCTCTGCTAAAACTGCTGTTGCTATAGCACAGATCCTGTGTTTCCTTTGTGGACACAGGCTGCAAACATGTTTTTACATTAAATATACATCTCATTGAAATGCATTTTATTATAATTCTTGCTGATTGCTTATACTTTACTATAAGATGAATTTTATTTCCATAGGGCTCCATAAACATCAGTGGTCTTTTATTCAGGATCTACACCGTGATAATAAAGACATGGTCACATCAACATGGTTGTACTAGAATGGAAGCCTCTTACTAATAGCAGTAAAGCAGACTTATAGTAGGATGCATCCCGTGTGGATGTCAAGACACAAAAACTTGTAAACTGTCCTTTAAAATAAATTTGCACACCTGTAATTAAAGAATGAGAAGAATTTGCCTACCTAATGTATTATGATATTGTCATTGATTTAGGCAGGACTAAGGACACTTCATGATATTGGCCCTGAAATTCGCCGAGCTATATCCTGTGATTTGCAAGATGATGAACCAGAGGAAAACAATCCAGAGGAGGAGGAAGATGTTTATAAAGTAATGTCAAAACACAGCTATGTGAATTGTTTTGTCATATAATATGAGATTAAAGTATGAGCTTATCCCTGAATATGAAGTAACAATAATAGTAATTAAAATTTCCTCTAATCAGCACAATATAAATATTTAATAAATGAATATATTTTCTATATACCTATACAAATGGTATTACAAGGACATTTACATCTCATAAATTTAGGAAGCAGTTCCTGCAGGGTGATTCACCTGCACCTAATTCTTTCTCATTAACTTTTATTTTTTTCTTAAGCAAACCCTAAGGAAAGGCATGAGCCTTGTCATCTCAAATTTTGGTAGCAGCAAGGTTTAATCTGGAAGTTTCTTAACTTCTGCAGTGGTAGACAGGAAGAAGAGAATTAAATTCTGTGCAGCCAAACCACAACAGACAGAGCTGCGTATTTTAAAAGGAATGCCTGGAATCACACAGAGGTCAATGAAATATTAATGTAATTTCCAATTTCCTGCGAGGGACATAGATAAGAATCAATCAGAAAAAAAAATGTCTCTTTTCATCTTTTAAGCTATAGATACTCAGTCTAATGGTGAGCACATAAAGTTGGTATTACAATCAGGAGTGTTCTGCAAACCATTTGTCAGCCAGCAAGAAAACTTAATTTTCCACAAGCATTTCAGAAGAAGCAGATGTAAAAGCTTGCTTTGGCAGTAATTATATCAGAAGCCCCGTAGCTTGCTTTTGTTCTTTGCAAAAAAGGAGGATGTGGAACTGGAGACAGTGCCACAACTACCACCAGTAGATGCATTTCTCCGCCAACCATCATTACCTCCTGTCTTCCCTAGATTGAGCTTCAAGACAGACTGCTGTCATCCAAGATCACACACGGCTAGACAGGATACATAATCTGGGTCAGATGTGAAAGAGAGCTGCATGCCATAGTCATAACTTAGCACTGCATTCTCCCTTTCACCATCCATTACACTCTCAGGGCTGATAGTTACTCTCTTTTTTGTACCTCTGCAAAAAGAAAGAATGGGAGCACTGAAGCTGAATGATATCTACCTGAGATATGCTTGCAAGCTCTTGCATGGCACTCCATCCTGTCTGAGTGACACCTGTTGCAAACCAATGCTCTGGGAGAATAGAAGAGAATTCCACCAAAGTGTTCTCAGAAATTCAGCAGAAATGTCCCTTTCTGAGGAACTTGGTGTATGTTCATACATGAGAATCTAGGTTTCTCCTAGATGTGGAGAAAGCTGGATGTCACATCTAGTTGTATGGAAAAAGAATAATAATCACAGCACAGTGTTGATTTGACTCTGAAATACAAACATTGTCATTATCACAATCACATCTCTATCACTTGAGGAGATCCCATCTGAATCATCGTGAAATTAGAAAGAAAAATCATGGATTATTTGAATTGCTATTTTTTTATGCATGTAGGAGAGAGAAGTATGTTCTGTTCAGGTATCTGACATCATTTTTTCTTTCTCTTCCCCTAAAACAGAGGAATGGTGCCCTCTTTGGCAACCACATAAACCATATTAGCAGTGACAGACGAGATTCATTTCCACAGATCAACACCACACACCGTCCCTTACATGTCCAGCGGCCTTCAATTCCATCTGCAAGTGATACTGAGAAAAATATGTATCATCAGGCAGGAAATTCTGTATACCACAATCATCACAATCACAACTCAATAGGAAAGCAAGTTCCAAACTCAACAAATGCCAATCTCAATAATGCCAATGTGTCCAAAGTTGTTCATGGAAAACACGCAAGTTTTGGAAATCATGAGCATAGATCTGAAAATGGTTACCATTCATACTCCAGAAGTGATCATGAGAAACGCAGAAGGCCGAGCAGTAGGAGGTAAACTTATAAATATGTATTTGCTTTTAAATAAATTAATGTACTATAAAACCACTATAAGGAAACATATGCTACATGAAACTGATTTGTATATTTAGCTTCATTTCTGTTGCCTACTGATATATGAAATGTATTTAAAATATAGCTCTGATGTATGGGAAATGTACATAACTTTAATAAGGTTTGAAAGTAGTAGTTTTCTTGAAAGTGTAATTGTTAGTTACAGCACAGACGTTGTAATCATCAATGAATTTCTCTAAACTACCTGATTTTAAAATATCTTTCTCCTTATTTTCATGGTTTACCTGGATAGAACCCGTTACTATGAAACATATATTAGGTGAGTTGGTATATTTCCACTGCAATTGAAAAGCACAAAGTATATTTTTTCCTTTTCTTCCTTCCTTTTCTTCCTTTCCCGTCCTTCCTTCTGTACAATTTTCAAAATCAACTATGACGATGCATATGCTGAATAACTTAAGTGACAATTTCAAAGTCAAATTTTCCATTGCCTGTTCTAAAAGGATAAACTTCTGGTATAGGTCAAAATTATTCCAGCCCTTTTAAAGTCCAGACAGGTTTGTGCAGTTTTCAACAGGCAAAAAAATCACACCTAATGGCAGTCCTTATTTAAAATTGACTCCTGTAGACTAGAAAAACACTGGCTTTAGTTTTGATATTAACATGTACAGTTCTATTTATAGGGGACCTCAAATCTTTCCTGGTCTAATCACAGAATCATAGAATGGTTTGGGTCAGAAGGGGCTTTAAAGCTCATCCAGTTCCAACCCCCCTGCCACAGGCAGGGACACCTTCAACTAGACCAGGTTGCTCCAACCACCATCCAACCTGGCCTTGAACACTGCAGGGATGGAGCAGCCACAGATTCTCTGGGCAACCTGTGCCAGTGCCTCACCATCCTCACGGCAAAGAATTTATTCCTAATGTCTGATCTAAATCTACCCTCTTTCAGTTTAATGCTATTACCCCTTGTCCTATCACTACATGCTCTTGCCCCTCTTCAAATTTCTTTATGTCTGAATATCTTCTAAGACAATTTTAAAAATAGAGTGTATTGTGTCATTTGTAGTGCATTGCTGACTGTGCATTCAGTGCTAGTTTTTAATGCCTAGATCTGCATGTGCATTTCAGACTTTTCTTGGAATATCTCAGCAAGCACCCCTTAGTATTTTAGCTGTTTGGCAAACTTCAGGCATTTGAGAGATGCAGTGTTTTGTCAAAGTACTCTGAGTTTGTATTTTGTAAAAATGTCTTAAATGTATTTGACTTCGTTGAGCATCCCCCTATTAATTATTTTCTTATTTGTACCATAAGGAAATAAAGGGAGGTCATCTTCAGGAAACATGAAATAGACATGTTCTGAACCGTAGTCCAACATAATTCTGACAACAAGAGTTGTTAATACTTGTCTTTTTTTTTTTCTTTCTTTTTTTCTTGGAAGCACATTAAAAGAACTGTCTATAAAATATGCAATATATAATTTATATAGACAAAATATAAAAAAAATATTTGCTACTTACAGATCTGACTCTGGTGATGGACGTCGACCTACTATTTGCCGTGAAGAGCGTGAAGTTCAAGATTATTGCAATGATGATCATTATTTGGGAGAGCAGGAGTATTTTGGTGGAGAAGAATATTATGAGGAAGACAGTATGTTGTCAGGAAACAGGTGAGGATATTTGTTAAACTGGGAAAAATATTTTAATAAATTATGTATGTATCTGTAAAGGCTTCACTAAGCACTTACACTGAAAATTCTCTAATGAAGTTAATACTCCACAACTGCAGGCAAGTGTAATAGTGAAGAGAAATAGTGTGTGGACTAAAGGTCTTTTGTATTTGGTATCATGTGCTGACTCCATCAAAACGTCTTCACCAAAACCAAAGGAAAGCACAAACTTCCTTTAACTGAGTATAAACTAGTGCATAACCAAAGAAGTGCTTCATTTAGAAATAAAATTCCACATACAATGGATGATGGATCAAGCTCAGATAGAGGAATCTTTAGAAATGAATTTTCTCATAAGGTAAAAAGAAAGGTGAAACATGATCTCTGGACTGAGATCATGAAGTAGTAGTAGCTGGACCAACAAAGAATTGGACGACCTCCTTTTGAAAATTCTCATTTCACCTCTTTACTAATAATCCTCCTCTTGGGACTATTTTTTTCTCCTTAGTACAAACACACAGTCATAGTTGTCCTGTCCTTCACATGTCTGGAACAGATGTTTTTAAGTTTTATTCATAACCTTTATGGAAATGCTATCAAGTCAATTTTAGTCAACAACTAACATTTCTTACAAATATGCATTTCTGCATAATGGGCAAATTTGTATTAATCTGAGGCTCCTTGCTGTAACTACAGAGTTCTAGTTTTGTAACCTGGTTCCTCTCAGTTTTCAAACTCGTTTCTATTTTTTCTGGCCAAAACTTGGAATACTATTCTAGTTAATTACAATATTTCTGTACAGTAGGGTTTTTCCAAGGTCCAGTAGTGTTTTTTAACAGCTCTTGCCTCATCATGTGTATTTAACTCCTGTGGTCTTTGCATTTGATATCTTAATTTCAGATTTAAGAAGAAAAGTCCTTTTGATAAATTAAAGCTTTTCTCTGCAACTTTATTTCACACAGTTTCTTCAGAAATGGACTGGAGTGGGTTTTTCTAACTTTAGAACAGTGGCTCCCAAATTAGTTTGGTTTTGAGCATTAGCAGATTAGTTTGATTTGAGCACTGTACCCGTGGCTTCAGCAATAGAGCAGGTCTTAACTTTGCACTGGGCCCCCTCCTGTACATAAGTAATAGGTGTCAGGTTTTTCAGGCAATGTTTTGGTGCTCTTTGGGAGGAAGTCCTGATATTCCTAATTCAGTCTTCAAAATGTGAGATGGTTCCAGTGTTTTCTGAGTACCAACCTGTCACAGAACAGGATCTGTATTTGGTAATACTGAAAGGCTTTCTATTATTAAGAAAAAGAAAAAAAAGAAGAAAAAGTACCTTTTTTCCAAGTATCTTATAATATTTTTTTATTCCATAATATTCACCTTTTCATATGATGTAGAAAGACGGGTGCATTTAGATGTTGAGTAGATTGTGTTCATCTTCCTTACAAAAGCTGTGTTTCTCTTCTACTGAATTATTCAGTAACTTCTCAAAAATACCCTCTACTTCTATCAGTCTTTTTTTTCACTTTGAAGTCCAGCCCAGAAAGAGAGGAATTTATTGCCATTTTATCTTAGATCCATAAGTGCATATGCACAAATGCCAGACATGTTTAATTCTCTTCCTCCTCTTACACCATCTTTCTTTGCCATCTGAATTCTGGCAAGATTGGCAGCCTGGTCTGTGTTTTATTGGTTTACATAAAAGCTAAGATTTCCATGAAGGCTAAATATTACAGAACTCTCAGGTCACTAATTTTTTTATATTGTCAAACTGATTGTATTGATTTTTGATACAGTCAGATAACACCCTCCCAAGGTTTGATTTTTCAATAAGAGAATTAACTAGAATGTAAAAGGTTTAAATCCATTCTCTGAGTTTCTGTGCTCCCACATGGTACCCAGGGTTCACAAGAGTGCATGGCAGGAGTAAGAAAAGGGTATTTTTATTTTGTACTTTTTTTCAGCTGAGGCCCTACGTTTGAGCCTGTACCGGCAAAAATAACTTCACAGAAAATAGAATCTGAAAAAATTGTCACCTGAGAACTTACTATGTAACTATATTATTACAAAAGTCTATGCTCGCTATCTCAAAATCAGTTCGCATACAGAAACTGGATTTTAAACTTGAGTCATGTAATTATATAATGTGGTGTTTGGTTATCTTGCTGGAGAAACCATAGCATTGAAAATCTTCTAGAAGAAATCTAATGGAGCAATTTACAAGAACTCACTGAAATAACATGTTTTTTATTGTATTTTAAATGCAGGCATATGTATGATTACCACTGTAGGTATCACTGTCATGATTCAGATTTTGAGAGACCAAAAGGTTATCATCACCCACATGGGTTTTTTGAGGAAGATGATTCACAGATCTGTTATGACACAAAAAGATCTCCTAGGAGACGGCTGCTACCTCCAACACCAGCACGTAAGTACACTAAGAACAATTTGTTTGCAAATATGGAACTATTTTAATGCATTCAGACACATTCCAGTTTAAACAGGCTTCTTTTTAACTTGGATTTCAAACATGGCATTTCTTGATTACGGTTGCCAGTGGATTATTATGTATGGCAGCGATATCTATCCATCTTGAGAGGCTCGTCAGAGAATCAATGGATCCTCACTCACAAGTCAGTCTTCCTAACATCTCTTGCCTCACTCCTCCAATAATTCCAAAATAACCAATTTGATTGCCAGTTTTATCTTGAATTGATAAATGAAGACAGAGCACAGTAGAAGATGTCAGTGGTTTGCTTTGAAACTGATCAGAGGGTTTTAGCCTATGTGCCTGTTAGTCTCCCCTGCAGGTGTGCAGCTCTGCCCCAGTCAGAGCCACTCTCCTCCAGTGACCCACCTGCTGGCACTTTCCTGTTCCTTTACCAGTCACACTGCGTAATGGCATTGTGATCACTTCCATTTCCATCTTTACCAAGTGTGAGCTTAATGATGCTTTGGTTGTTTTTTGGTTATTTTTCCTAACTTTTGAACTGCCTTTAGCTTTCGAAGTGAGTTTCTCAAGCCCCTGTGGAAAAAGAGCGTTAGCCTGAGCTAAGCATCTTATTTCACATTCCCTTTATTCCCTTATTTCCCCACATTCCCTTATTTCACATTCCCTTTATACTTTATTCTGCCATCTCAAGAACAATGCTTAATATCCTGTGTTTCTTCTGGGGAAGAAAATATTTCAATTTATAGATTGAATTAATGTTGTCAACTGATTTTTTTACTTGTTTCTTTAATTTTCATGCATTCTCCTTGGATCTTTCCCTTGGTTTCTTCTTATCTCAAGCACAATGTTGTTTTGTCTGCATTTTTGAAAGCTCTCATGCTTCTTGTCTTGTAATTTTGGCTTTATATGTTCCAGGCCATACTGCAGAGATTAGCTGGGATAATTCTCTGGTGAAGTTAGGCACAGACTCAAGGCTCTTGGAATTTGGTGTCTGAGCTCTGACACTTAACAGACAGGAAGCACTTGGGGTTCTGAAGTGTAAAAGAAACCTCTTCCCAAACCTCTTTCTTGCTGGTGCACAAGAAGAAACACTCAGCTCTCAGCAACATGCAGCCCAATAGCGTCCCTAAGAGAAACTTATGCATAGCACGGTTGGCACAGCTGGGTCTGTTACAGATGTCTTTGGATGATGCCGTCTAACCAGTGCCATCCAAACCAGACAATTCAGGGGCATTTCTAGAAGAGTCTCCACATTTTGGCTGCTATAAGGTGGATTTCCTTTCTAGTGAAAACAGAGTCCTTTCATTCTGCTAATGCTAGCAGCTGGTCACAGTCCATTTTTCTGTGGAAGTACGACTGTAAGGACCCGGTGGGTAGGAAAAGGACAGGCCTTTTTTGTCTCAGACACCCTGAAGAAAATGCAGGTATAGATTTTTAAAGTGTGTTTCAGAGAAAGTGTAGTGGGATCATTATACAACATCTGGGGTACAGTCTCAGACTATTTAAAGCTACAGAAAACTGTAGTAAAAGGCCACAATGAAGCGTATCATTACGTAATAAAAGAAACATTTTTCAGCAATCCTGTCAGTGCTGCATCCTCACATTTGGCACTTGTCTCCTTAAAAGATGACTCCTGCTCTCTACTCTTTGGCTCTCTGACCTTAAGGGGCATAGATGGAGAAAGCAGAAAGAATGTGAGTTTTGCACTACAGAGAGTAAATAACTCAACTGGGATGAATGATAGTGAAATGTACAGGAAGCTGCTAGTTCTGTTTTAGTAGCAGAAAAGGAAAAGACATTAAAGGAGAGGCTGTGAAAGGAGACTCTTTCTATAAGCTTTTCTGATAGCAGAGGAATTTTAAACCAAAGAACTAGATGGATGCTGTAGATATCTATTCCGTACGCTGCAGGAGAACATGCTTTCATAAAAATCCTCTGGGGCCTTCCCTTGGAAGTGTTGCAAGGGAAGGACTGGCAGCTTCCTGTGACTGCAGCCTTTGGGACTCATTTAGCTTTTCTGATAAAGTTCTAGTCACAGTATTAAGCAGACATTTCTTTAGAAGAAGCCTGCACTTTCTATCTCATGTACAGGATACTAAATAAATGTACTCGGTAGGAGGGTATTTGATAGCCTAGGATAAGAGGACCTAGTTCTGATCTAAGTTGCGTACGGTTAATGTAGGAAGTCCTAACCAGCATAAAGTCACAATAGCACAGTCATACCTTCTGTCATAACCATTTATTCAATGTTCAGGAACACAGCTGAGAAATTTTAGAGGCTTGGTATCTCAGCAAATCTTAAAAGAAGCTCAAACCTATTATTTGTAACCAGTGAATGGACTGTGTGGCCTGGGGAGGAAGCCTTGGTGTTCTCATGTACAGAAAGAAAAAAGAAAAATAAAAAAAAAACAAGCAAAAAAGCAAAACCCAAAAACTTTTAACATTGCACTGAACGGTTTCTGCTACCATCTGTATTCAGTCCAAGTTGATATAACATACAGTACCTTGGCTGAGTACTGTAGTTAGTATATTGAGCTCTGTGTCAAGCTTTCTAGAGGTTTTTATACCAAACTCATTACACATAGCATTCGAGAAACTTTCAGAAGTGTACTGAGAATAATTGCCGTGTTCTTTCCTACTCTTTCCTGGGAAGAAGCATGTGCAAAGTGTCTTGTTTCGAATGAGGGGACTTCTTTGTTTGCTTTTCATTCATTTTGGCACTGGGACTTTTTGCATCTGTTAGGATCAGGAGTAAGGCTTCCATTCCTGTATTTGGATTTACCATAGAAGCAATGGAGAGAGACAGAAAGTTTGCATTCAGTGGTCCAAACTGAATGCAAACTGAAGGTGCCTGTTTTAATGCAATGGCTCTTTAAGGACCCTTTACTGTCAGTATCCAGCACTGTCTGGTAATAACTACGAGGAATCCCTTAACTCTTCAATTCTGTACACAAAATTCTTGGGGTTCAAAAAACAGAAACCAAGAATAGTTTCTGTCAGTTCCAACAGAGCACAGTTTTGTATCACGGCTTTGTACAGCCAGGCGCCTTCCAGTTTTCCAGCGCGATGCTTGCAGCTGTGAGGGCATACCTGGGTTCCAACTGCTGTTCAGTGTCCAGGCTTTCTTTATGCTGAAGCTAACACAGAGGAATGATACCTGTGTGCTGCTTCTCATTGTTTCACCCGCTTTCACCAAGACCAGCTGAGACATTTTTACATCAGCCAAACACCTTGATCAGTTTAGATTTCTACTTTTCCCTTTCTTTCATTTACACAAATACATAACAGAACAGACCATGGCTTGTTGTTGTCATAAGTAATGGAGCAAACGTCAGGAACTGACCACATGAGTCAGCTTGGGTATGATTTTCCATATTGCACATTGCCTCCAAGGAACCGGGGATTTGGTATTTCCTTTGGGAAGTCTGGTTTATTAGAAAGAAGAGTTTAAAAACATGGGGAAGAAAACAGAAAGTCTGCTTTGTAACTGTTCACAGCAGTTTACAGCAAAACTCTAAAGTGTCTGAACCAGTCTGCTGCACAACACAAGTCTGCATTGTGAAACAGCTGCTTCCCATTCTGTCATGTGAGGCTTTGCATACAGTTTCTACCCAGGACTGCATTTGCTCATATGCGAATCTATCTTTTATCTGATAACCAGCTGCTTGCTTCTGTTAGCACAACTTATTTCTTACTGGGGGATATGTTTTTATTTGTGTGGGGATTGACTCGCACTAGAATTCTGGAAATAATAGACTTTGAGGAAAAGTATTTAATTTTCCTAATGAATTATGGTTTCCCTGTAGCAAATAGACGATCTTCTTTTAACTTCGAATGCCTCCGCCGGCAAAGTAGTCAAGATGACATACCACTCTCTCCTAATTTCCACCATCGCACTGCTTTACCACTTCACTTAATGCAACAGCAGGTAAACACAGACTCTTATTTACCTTGGTTTGAGCTAACTGCTGAAAAGAGGATGACCGAGCATTTGAAATCACTAACTTCTAAAATTCTTCTCCCCTTATCAGGTCATGGCTGTTGCAGGTCTGGATTCCAGCAAAGCTCATAAACATTCACCAAGTCGTTCAACGCGTTCCTGGGCTACCCCGCCTGCAACCCCTCCCAACAGGGACCGTTCTCCATATTATACACCCCTAATCCAGGTCGATAGGGCTGAATCTACAGAGCATATGAATGGTAGCCTGCCTTCCTTGCACAGGAGCTCTTGGTACACAGATGACCCTGAGATTTCCTACCGAACATTTACACCAGCCAATTTAACTGTACCCAATGACTTGAGGCATAAACACAGTGACAAACAGAGGAGTGCAGACAGTTTGGTAGAAGCGGTAAGTATCACAGAAACCTCTGAAGTAGCTGAGAGTGTTTGTGTGTTCAGTTTTTGTGTTAAAATTAAAAAGCATGTAACTCAGTTCACATTACCTCTCTGAAATGTAATATTTTCAGTTTCAAAGTGCAAAACTGTTCTTAGGTAGAGACAGGGGAACTTATTCACACTTGTCATGTAGTAAATGATTTCTACTGAATCCAGACCTTAACATCAGTGTGTCAGAGCACTGGAGGGATTTCAAAGGGGTTTGAAATTCAAATTTTCTAGATGAACATCGTTATGAAGTGTCCTTCTGCAGTGGCTGACAGGAAAGAGATGATGCATATGCCTGTTCTCCCTGTTGTTTCGAAAGAAATACATTGCCAGTTTTGGAATAATCTGAATGAATCAGTGCACTAAATGCAGAGACGTGAATAACAACTAACAAGGATTGATTGTAGGTGTACTAAAGAATGCTAGGAATTCTCTTTTATAATAAAAAGGATTTGAAGATGAACAGTATATAGCATTTCTGAAACAGTGTTACTGTTCTTGCTTCCATCTATCACTCCCTTTCCATTGTGATGACCTAAGCAATACTCTTGGTTAGATTTTATTTGCAAAAGGGGATTCAGCATCTTTCTTGCATGTACTCTAAAGTACCAAGAACATATAGAAATCTGTGTTTCAAGCAGTTATTCTAATTGCACCATCTGGGATATATTAACTGTTATCTTCAGTGTATCAGCCTGATGATTCGTGTGTATCAAAGACTACTCACAAATTTCTGAAGAAAAATGTCAGATGTATTGCACTATTGGTTGCACTGTCACACAACTGATACACTGTGGTTTGGAGCTATTTGATTGTTGATTAGATTTGATTGTTCTTATACATACAGTTTTGCTGTGGGTTGCCACAGTGATTCAGCAGGACGTTTCTAGTATTTTTCACAAATGCGAAACATTGTAATGACCTGTCTGTTCTTCTGTAGTTCCACTATATATCTCATTCTCTTCCCTCCATCTGCCAGGTACTTATATCTGAAGGCCTAGGAAGATATGCAAAGGACCCTAACTTTGTTTCAGCTACAAAACACGAGATTGCTGATGCATGTGATATGACTATTGATGAGATGGAAAGTGCAGCAAGTACTCTTCTCAATGGAAATATTAGCAATGGGACCAATGGGGATATGTTTCCCATTTTAAGCAGACAAGATTATGAACTTCAAGATTTTGGTCCTGGCTACAGTGATGAAGAACCAGAAACGGGACGATATGAGGAAGATTTAGCTGATGAAATGATATGCATTACAAGCTTATAGTATTTAGCAAGGAAAATGATTCTAATAACAGAAAAAGTGCCTCATAGTTTTAAGATGCTAGGCACTAGCTGGAGTGAATAACCAATCAAGTTTTGTACAAGTGATGTCACACCTCAAGGAAGCCATAACCAATAAATTTATTATCTCCAGGTTGCCGAAATATGATCAGAGCTGCAGTACATCGTCTCCTCCCACAGGATCTTCAGTTCCTCTGTAGGAATAAGGTTATTTTTAAACCAAGCAGACTGTGACAATCAGGTTTTTTGAGGGCTAGAGTGGGATTCTGAGGTGTAATATCTTGCCTGTCTTTCAACCTTGTGCTGCTGTCCTTCCTAGTAGAGCAGGGTTTTGTCAATGAGAATGTCTGTGTAAGTTTGGCACAAAATTGTGTGGGAAATAGCAACAAGAGATGAGTGATGACAACCAATAATGTCGTTACCTCAGTACTCAATAGCATATCAGCTACCCATTGCATATCCATTCTAATGTTGTTTTCAAACTTGCCTCCTGATTTTTTTTCTTAATGCTCTTCTAAAATACAGTTTGTCATACTCTACCTGTTAGAGATTGTTGGAAAAAGAAGTTATATAAAAAGTAATCTGTCATATGTAACACCAGTTTACATAGGAAATATCACTCAGATAGTCTGTTTTATGACTATCACGTTAAGGGCAAAATATACTGGAATAAATGCATTCTTACTAATGCACTTGCAACCAGGTTATAGTAGAATTAGATAAGATAGTTTGCTAAAAATTATATAGTAGAAATTATTGTAAATGAATTGTAATATACAATGATTTGTATTTGTAAAGAGATGTTCTATATTTTGTAATTATTGTACCGTAATTGAACTGCAGCAATATTTATGGACCCTAATTATTGTAACTCTCCACAGAATTCTAGATAGAAGTATTTTTACTTGGAATATATAGATCTATAGCATAAATATTTAAATAGAGCCACCTCTCTCAGTGTAAATCTCTTTTTGGGATAAAGTGTCAAGTTTGAACTTGGCATCAAAAGAGATTTTCTTTTTTCTTTTATTACCTAATTGAGTCAAATGAATCCCTCTGTGTAAGGGATGCATAGTTGACTATTTACAATCTTATACTTAGGTGAAATATTTAAGTTATTTCAACATTTCGATTGAAAAACAAGCTCTAATTTTATTTTTTATTAATTCCACGGTAAAAATAAGTATTAAAATAATTTAAAAAATTGGGAAATTCATGCCAGGATATTACTGGTCATGAGACAACTCGTTTTGACAAATTATGTTACCCACATACCCTACTTTGACAGGAAGCACCTTGGGCAGAAATTTATTTCACAGGTAAATGAAAATGCTTTACTTCAGTAGTACTTAACTCTGCTTGGAAAGAGAAGAAATATGATAAAATGATTCTTCACAGAACCAAAACGCTTCATATAAGTAATACACTATTGCCTCTATCTTTCTGTTATTCTATGTGTCCTGTATCAAAGATTTATTTTTATGCAATCAAGAGAGGGCTTAGATATTGTTCACAATGCAGTAAAACCCTGAAATGACTTTGAGGCTGAAATGTCCTTGGAGGAAAATCAAAAAACACTGAAAGCTACTGTCTATTTTGTTAGCACTGGATAACAAAGACTTGTTCTA
This sequence comes from Coracopsis vasa, assembly GCA_026283785.1. Lineage (NCBI taxonomy): Eukaryota > Metazoa > Chordata > Aves > Psittaciformes > Psittacidae > Coracopsis > Coracopsis vasa. The sequence continues at coordinate 3,929 of JANHGB010014828.1, read as the reverse complement.
ACAAGTTATCTTATCAGGTTTTACCTGTAGTTCATATGCTAGATAGCAATCCAGTTCACATTTTTACAAATGTGATGTTTAAAACATGTCAATAAACATTTTGTACATAATGACAGTTTCCTATGAATAGCTTACAGACTTCCTCTGAAATCATTCTTATTTCAAATGCCAGGATAAGAACTTAAAGGTTTGTAAATTATTTCTTGACCTACATCATTTTGTATTAAAACAAATGCAAAATGTTCTTCAAAATAAAACTGTGTAATAATTTTATTATACTTGGGACTCTTTTTACGAATAGATTTTTACCGAGAAGCTCCAAAGATAAAATTCTGTTTGCACTGTTTGGAGAACAGAAGAGAATGTGTGAGTTATAGTCATCAGTCTACATTATCATAGTGTGCCAGTATTTTATGAACGATTGCTGTTAACCACACAGATATGAAGTGATTACAGTGTTCCTATGGAAAAGAGTACTATTACTCCCCTACTATCTAGGCAATTATTATTTCCCTAGTTACAGATCTGTGGAAACAATGAGGAAAATCTGACCAAAATCCCCTAAAATGTCAAAACAAGTCTTCCATGCTGCCTGCCAGCAAACACTTGGGTAGGTTACTCAGTAGTAAATGACCCTGTTACACTTTCCCACCTTACAGGAACAAACTTAAAGAGACCAAACTAGAGCCTTCTGGATCTGGTGTCACTCTGAAATAAGTAGTTTTCACTTCCACCTGTTGTGGTGTACCGACTTCTGAAAACCACCTTTTAAGGCAACTGAAATTGAAAACTAAAAAATGAGGATTTAAAACATCCCAGACTAGGTTACTTAACTGCATGGACTTCTAATAGTATATCAAATTTGGCAAATTGTGCTGAGTGACAAGCATTTTTCTGATGAGACACAAAACATTATGCTGACTTCACTGTATTTTCTTGCCAGAACAGTTAGTCCTCAGCTTTCAGTAATCTGATGAGAGACTCTTTAGGGCAGATACACTATTTTATAAGCAAATAGTCCTTAAAAAAAAAAACAACTAAGGAAACTGAGTTACAAACCATGTTCTATATAATTAAGGCTTAAGGGAAAACATACATATATATGGATACATAGAACACCTGTGCAATTTTATTAGTGATGTATATGGAAAAATGTAATCAATATACTCACAATTACATGGTAATTGTCGTCCTTAAAATACTGCCAATCATAATAATTACTCAATACAAAAACTAGACATTATGTCAACAATTAAAGTGTATTTCATGAGTTTCCAGATTTGTTTATATATGTATATAATGACAGAAAACATTAGTAAAGAATTAAACATTGCTAAGTCTTTTACAGTGAAGCAAATTCACTGAACAAGTGAACATGTAAAATATATTCCTATTTGAACAGTATCTCACTTTTAGCGCTTAGATGACAGAAGAATAGAGACTGAAAACTGCAATACCATAATAAGATACACTTGGGTTCTCTCTGCAATAACTTTTGTTTTAACTATAATTTTTAAAAATGCATAAATGCTTTTACTAGTAATCAAAATATGTTTTGTATGTTTATTTTATAGAAAATGCACGTTCCAGGCCCCCTTTCCAGTTCTCCAGTGTTTACATAGCTACCTCATTTGGTTGCAGCCTAATTGAAATAAGACACTTGGAAAGGATCTTAAGCTGCAGAAATCAGAAGTTCTGGTGTACAAAACCTTGAGTGGCATTACATGAATTAAATGTAATGCAGTTTTACAAATGCTGCTGGTTTCTGCTGCTTTTTTAAAGCACCTTGAACTGAAATATGTGTACAAAAGAAACACTTTGGTCACTTTTCTTTCTTAATCTCATTGTCTCCAGCCAGAGACCTCCAACTGTGTCTGAAGCATCTGCAGCAAGCTATTACCATGGAAATGCTGGTGTGCTCACTTGCAGTACCGTTGCTGGTTCAAGCCATGCTGGCAGGTCTTGTAACTTCCAAATTCTTACATCAAACAGCTTTCACAGTTAACTGGGTTTGGATACATTATGTAGTAACATCTCTGCATTTACCTAAAAAATATCTGGGTAGAACTGGGAATAATATTCAATTGCACGCTGTATTATTTTGTTAAATAAGTAAAACTGGAATTATGAGCCTATGTTCTGCAATCCAGTATGGTGTAAAAGATGGTTAATTTTACCTAGCAGAATGCCAGTGCTCCACAGAGCGTATTAGAATATCTTGTACCTGTTCTAAGTATCCCTTAGCAGACTTGACTCTGCTAGAAATAAGAACAATTTTAACAGGAATTCACTATCAGCAACCAGGTACAATGTAGGAGAAACTAATGGTAGCACGATGTTATCTAAAGCTTTCCCCAGGGCACCAAAGCTTTCAAATATGCAAGCTATTTCTTTAGCACTGCATCAAAGGAATGTCATGTGAAGCCTCAACATTCTATAGCAGTGAGTACTAAATTAATAAAGCAACAGCAGTTCACAGCAATGAAAATATTCAAGTGTTTAGAAGGGGAGGAATCTGCATGGTGTCTATGTATGTTTAGAACTCCAAGAAAAGATGGTGATGTTTCAGAAGTAATGCCTGATTATCTGATTGCATGATAGGGCAATGTGTACCTGAACACAAACACACATGCAGTTTGGCACGTATATCTAACCTTGCTATGTCCTCACCTTTTTAGAGCTTGTCATAATGGCAGCGAATAGCTGTGTGTGTTCAGAGATAAGTTATGCAAGACAGTGGCTAGTTAATTCTCTGCAGTTGCATAGTAACAATTCCCATCCTGCATGCCTAGAATGGAAACTCAAGTTGTACATCTACAAAAGCAGGAACTTCGATATTCTGTCTTTCCAAATTGCATCCCCTCTCAGCTGCACAAGACTGTGGTAAGTCTCATCAGTATATGTTACTCTGAGTATCCTAATACTTTGTATTCAAATGACACTAAGATACCTACTGAATATCTTTAAGTGAAAATCTCAAAAGCACAGGGCTGAATAAAAACTATTTACCATAAACAGGTACACCATTCACAGTACATGCTTTCCTCAAATGCACAGCTCTATGAGATGAATTGTATCATTAACAGTTAATCCCCTATAACTTAAAGTATTCTTGCTCTTCCCCTCATTCCAAAAGAATGCATCACATACATAGATAAAAAGGTTTTACCTGTCTCTTTTTGGAGCATAGTTCACTGCTATCATCTTCCATCCTCACAGATTTTGTCTTTATGCAGATGCTCTAATGAATTAAGTCCTTTCCCTCAGTTAGCAGCAAGCAGCACCAGGTAGAAGTATCTGCCTTAAACATCTGCAGTTGTCCTTCTAGCCAACACCTGAGTCAGCAACCTTTTTTACAATCTGCTCAAATGTTGTACAATTCCATTTTTTTTCCTGAAAAAAGAAGTTTATTCTGTTTACCTCAAGTCCTGATCAATCTCAGTCTACAGAAGCTTTTGCTTTTAAAATTTGACAGCTTCTTCATCAAAAGTTATTTTAGAATATTTAATAAATCCAAACAATTCAATTGATTCAATTTCATTCAATGAGCTCAGTTTCTTTATTTGTTTGCCTTTATATGGTGTTTTAAATCAGTACCTAAAAGTTAGATTGATGTAGAAAACAGCCATGAAAGATCATGTATCTTGCTTTACGCATCTGAAGATGATATACAAATTCCATATATATAACAAAACATATAAATATCAGCTCGTGTTCTACATTTCTCAGGAAAGTAAATTTCTGATAACTCATGTATATCTTGTTTCTGAATACTATCCAATTCAGACTCCTAAGTTTGGTGAAGTCTGAAGTCTGGCAAAGAGAAGGCTGCGTGGAGACCTCCTAGCAGCCTTTCAGTGTCTGAAGGGGGGCTATAGGGATGCTGGGGATGGACTATTCATTAGGGACTGTAGTGATAGGACAAGGGG
>JANHGB010014827.1:0-24585 GCA_026283785.1 Coracopsis vasa | reverse complement strand
GCTCTTCCTTCTTTTTAATTCAATTCTGGCTTGCTTTCTCCTTATCTGAATCAAGTTTCATTTTCCTATAAAATTTGCAGGTTGGCTTGAAATCATGCTGCAGGGTAAGAACTGCCAGTGAGAATGAAGCTGCCAAAGAGTTCTGCATCTCTAAGAGGGAACCTGTCAGCTTCATCCTTTTCCTTTGCCACCATGGTAAAAGGCTTATTAATCAGTAGTCCTCTTAACATATCTGCCATAATTTTGAGGTGCTGTTTCCCATTTCTGTAAAGACTAGAGCCCAGGGTGGAGGAGGAGGCAGGTTGGTGGCTGGTCTGTCACAGGCACAAGCTGAGCTGCACAAGCAAAGTAGTTTTCACAGAGGATGTGTAGGGAACTTCTCCAGAAACTTGGAGCCCTCTCAAACCTCACTGCTTGCTGTTCCAAGCACAACACCCACTTTTCAACCACACTTTCTTTAACCAAAATGTAAAGCCAGTCTCCTCGGAAGAAAACATTTCATTTCATATATTAGTAGAGAAGGCAGGAGTGAGTACAAACTGTCTGTGACACAGGATAATTATATTGCCTTATACACTACATATCACATTCTTTTTTCCATCTGCCAAGTCTCTGATCACTGCAGGAACCCTAGTTATTTCAGGTCAGTGGGAGACATTGGTGCATCTTCCTCAACCAACTCAGGTGATTCAAACATTTGAGTAGAAGTTAAGCCAGTTTGTCACTCAGTATGAAAGAGTTATGCTGGAGTGCAAGAGACTGTATTGCTGACCAGCTCCTGGGGGAAGAGATCTGCCCAGCTGCCTGAATTATTGCTCTAGTGCCATTTTTCTGTAGCAGTAACAGGTTCCTTTTATATTGCTTTGTGAATATTTTTTTCCTACTGATTTTTTTTTTTGCCATCTTTATCAGGCATTTTTACAAATGGCGAGTTACTTTTGTTCATTTGCTAACAACCACATAGAAACCCCATATGGTCAGCTTATGCTTTATATATTTAAACCTTGTATTTGGATGTTTCCTCGTCTGCATATCCTTCTCATTTTCACTGTTTTCTGTAGACCTTCATTAGTGGAGTTTTAAAGTATGGATAGACTGCAAATGTGTTGGTAGTTACTGACCTAGTTGCTTTGTCAGTCGTATTCCCAAACTCCCCATTAACACAGCTATGTGACTGCCACTATTAGACTTCAGAGGCTTAAAGCTTATGTAGCACTGCCTTAGCTTACAGTTAGTGTTGGTTGTAATGTCTGGTGCAGAAACCCCCCTAATCACCATTTAGAACAAATATGGTATGGATGAAAAAACCCTGAATTTCCCATCTTCTGTAGCATTGTGAGGTCTTCCTACAATGCTCTGCTCTGGCCTTTCACACCTAAATGAGTTCTGAAGCACACCAAGCACTTTTGTTCCAGTTGCAATGCTCTTGCTCCCTTTTGTGCTGACTGGTGTAAAGGAGATACACTGCCCTTGTGTCTCCAATTTTTAAACAAATGAATATTCTGTCTTGGGGAAGAGCACAGCAGTCAGCTACTGTGCTCCTCCTTCTTGTTTGTTTTTAAAGTAGCCCTGCTTTGCTCTTGAATCTATTTAATTGGTTTCCTGCTGGAAAGAAGCTAGAGGGCTGCCTTTGCCAATTAACTAGGGCAAAATACTGCATTAATAGACAATGTAGGTTAACCAAGGATTTCAGAAAGAAATGTGGGATACCTTTGATGGTTAAACACTTGTTCTGTGGTGGAGGGTTCTTTCCATTAAATACGACAGGAATTAAGAAACTGCCAGGGTTCAGTTCCTTCATTTCAAAGGTTTCTTCCTGTCTAGTTTTAATAGTGACAAACTATTTCATCCTAAAAGCATGTAGAGCTCTTAATTCCTAGCCAAGTACTTATTGTCCTATGGAAAAAAAAAAATCTAGACAATGACTTAAGGCCTGTGACACAGCTTACTCATGTAATAAGCTATCTTTAGAAGCATTAATAGCCATATTTTAGGTGAAATTTCTATTACTGGCCTCCTGGATTGCTAGGTGCAATAAAGTCAACCAAGAGGGAGCAATCAGATTGAGTTTGTTACTAGGAATATCTAAAAACAAACCACAAAAGCTAATTTTAAGCAGTGGGTTGCAATCCATGTTGTTTAGTTTAGAGCCTCGGAACAATTCCTTTCCAAACATTGCTATTTTAAACGAGTATGTCAGACCACTGTGGCTCCTCTTTCACAGTGTCCTTAATATAAAACACTATGGTGACCATTAAAGTGAATAGGAAAAAACAGCATTTGCAGAACTTACCAAAAAAAGAGTTAATTTCTTAGTACAGTGGATTCCCTTTAAATAGGGGGGTATGTCTCAAGAGCTGGGTGGGTGGTGTGTGTGTACCATGTTACTTGACTGGGACCATAATGAACAACCACATCTGTGAACTTCCCAGAAGCTGAAAAGATGGCAGGCTTCTGTGGTTTGTCTTGTTTGGTTTGGGAAAGCACAAGTTGAACTTGGAAAGATTCCTACTATCTGAAATGTTCAGTTGTGGCATCTGGGAAGTGCAGAATATGTTTACCTACCATTTTTTAATTCATCCTTTTTAGCACTAAAATAATGTTAAATAGTTGATGTGATTGCTCCTGCTTTCTCAGGCTGCATACAAACGGAGGGAGAAAGCTCCAGGAGTCAGAAATGCTCAGACAAACACTATTTCAGGGTACTTTCTGGCACCCAAATGGGTCTAAGGAAAATGGTTGCCCACTAAGTTCAGCTACTCAATCCATTTTCTAAGCAGAGAGTTTAGTACCAAAGCTATTCATATTAGTTGAATTATTTTATAACTTTGTATTGATATTAACTTCTGAAACCTGTGATTCACTGCAGTGTGCACTGCACAAACATAAAACAAAAGGTGAAGTCTTTTCCTAACAAGGAGTTTGTAGTCTGAGCGTGATACTGACCCTGTTCTGGGTATGTTACAGTACGGAGTGAGACCTGACCTAGTTTTTAAGGCAGTTTGTTTGATTCCTGTTAATAAACTGGCTATGACTGTGCAGAGCAACCATCTGAGTATCTGTCAAGCTCCTGAAAAGTTTCAGAAACAACTGATGTCCAAGGGGAGAAGCTTGACACAGATGTTTTGTGCAGGGAGAAACAGCATGTCTTCAGAGAGCTGTTAGTTGTTTCCTGAGTATTGTTTTTGTGGGACAAATGTTACTCACCTTTTAGATAATGGGCTGATCACTTGGACTTGTGGAAGGAGCTCATTTTATGGAGTAGCTTAGGGAATATATTCGGTATATCAATGCTTTAAATGTAAGTGTTGCTGCTTTGTTTCTTTCTTTAGGAAGCAGAATGACTTAATTCTGGTAATGTGAACTTCTTTAAAACCCATCGAGACTCAGTGAAAGGAGTTTTTCTTTTAACTGTTCTGGTTTTAAAATTCTTCTTTATAATATCCTAGAATGATGGCCACAAACTTAAGCTGGCCTAGAAACGTGTTCCTCCTCACCAATAAGTCTATGCAAATTTTCCTCAGTTTATGCTGCATGCCAGATTTCTCTGCTGGGAAACTGTGAAGAATAAGTAGGTGTTTTCTACCCCAGCATGCTCTCGGCTAGTAAGCAGGTCGGCACTGTGACCCATGAGAAGCGTGCAGCCAGGGCTGTGTTTCAGTATCCTTCCTGCCCATGCTCAAGAGCAGATAGGAGTTACACATTGAGCAGAGTGCAGGTGGCATGTACAGAGCCACAGACCAAAGCTGTCCCTATCAATGTGGGATATACCCAACATGCCAGAACTGAGTACCTGCTGCAGTGTGTGTTGATTTGAGGAAGGGGTTAATACGGTCTAGGAGTGCTAAAAGGCAATGCAAAATGTTAGCAGGCAATTACTATCTTGTGAGTAGACTTTTACTACATATCAAATCCATAGCAAAGTGAAGTACTCTGATAACACTGGCTGGTTTTGCATTGTATCATTGTTACCTGAGGTGTTCCCTCTTTAGCAGAATGAATTATGTGGGTATGTAGAAGATACAAGGGACAGACCTAAGTACCTTCATTCGACTTTTTCTAACAATGCAGTGATATCTAAGGTAGCAATCCTTTCTTATTTTAATTTTATTTTTTTATTGCAATTGAAATAAACTATGCTGATACCATGTTAGAAAAGCTTTATTTAAATTATTTTCACTTATTCTATATGAATTTATTTTTTCCTTTCATAATTTTCAAAATATATTTTTTTGGGTAGCTCAAAAGCCAAGTATCTTCCATGAAAGTAAAGGTTAAAACCCCAAAATTTCTTATCAGCTCCACGCTGTACTTGCTAAATGAGTTAACTGGCCATTTACAAATGTAGAACTGCCAGGAGCTTGTTCTTAAGGCTTTGTTATAAATGAGGAAAGAAAAACTGTAGTTCAAGCTGCAAAAGCATCTTAATTTACTACAATTAATCAAGGAATAAGAGGAGACATCTAAATGGAAACTAGAAGTAATAAACCAAGGCCCAGCACCTATTGATTTTTAAGAGCTGTGCTCAAGTGTACAAAGCAGTACAGAGAAAATCCCAATAGCATTCCTCTGCATGTGTTCCCGGAATCAAAGGTCTGTAACTTATCTGTACTTGTTATCTAGACAACGGTAGCGTGGGGAGCCCTGAAGGGTGCGTTTCCACTGAGGTCAACTATGCGCTTTCCTTTCTTTGCCTTATGCTTTCTGCTGTCTCTACATGCTCTTAGCGCTTCAGTCTGCGGTTTCCATCTTTCTGCCTTTGCTGTTGCAGAGGCGTTGTGCACGGTCTCTGCCACGTGCAGCTGGGATGCTACAGTGCTGCTGCTTTCTGTACTAAACAGGTATATGTGTTATAGATGCGTGTTTATACTGCAAAGGTCAAATGTGGGGAGAGGGGATTAAAAACAACAACTCAGGAAACATTACTATGCAATAGTAATATTACTGTGAGGGATTAGAGCTGGAGTTGATGTTGAGGCTAATACAGTATGCCTCTAAAAATACTGCAAATGCTGATTGCCAGTCTGCAGAGGGAAAAGGAAAACATGCCCTCGGGCACTGCTCCTTCACCCACCAGCCTATGTGGTGTGTTAGGTACCAGCTGATGTCTGAGTCATGACTAAGTTGTGTGAGCTGCTCAGTTACACCGTCAGTTTGAAGCAGAAGAGGTTATCAGTAGTTTCTTATAACTTGGGTGATGTTCTAATCACTAGATCACCCCATTTTTTTTAATTTTTTTTTTTTTTGGTGTGTGCAATCTTAGCAGTTCACATAAGAGCTTTGTCTTAAATGTGTTTGTTGAAAGTCTTCCAAGGCCTTTGCTAAATGGCTTGACTGGACCATCAATAAGAATGGAGGAAGAACCCAGACCAAATCTGTTTGTAAGTTCCTTAGCCCATGGGAGTGTCAGGTCTGGGCTCAGGCATTGCTAGTTGAATATCCTATCAGGACATGAAGAAATGTGGTTGTAATGTGTAATTCTGTAAAGTGCAAAGGAAACTTGGGAACAAGCAATGCTTCATTCACTGAGCTAGCTAGCATGGCTGGGATATTAACATAGATTATAATAAAATTAAACTTTGTAACATTGTGCTTAAAATGTCAAGCTGCTCCTCTCACAGAGTGAAGAGGAAGGTTTGTTCCAAGCCAGTTTCCTGGTAGGACACCCTGAGCTCTCCTGTTTGGCTGACCTGGGCTATCTTCCCTTGGATACTGTGCAGTGGAAGTGAGACTGAAGTGCTGGATTGTGATGCCAAAGGTGTGATGAGAAGAGAGAAGGAGGAAAGTAGAGCAATAGTATTATATAGGAAAGGAGACAGAGATGAAGAAATAAAACTTCTAGGAGGATGCAGGGAAGTAATGGTATTTCAACAGCATGCATGGGGGGATTTGAATTCACAGTCATCAAGTTTGTCAGGCCAGAAGTTTGTTGTAAAATGTTCTAGATGATATGTGTATCTTTTATCATGTGAAACATCAGGTGATATGAGGACTTGACTATTTTGTGAGAGATGCGGGTATTCTCAAATCTATTCTATTACCCGTTTTTAAATTCACTACTGCTATTAAGAGAAACAGTGAGTAGCTAGTACTGTTGATGAACCTGGATCCTGTCTGCGGGATGTACAGAGCTGGCTGTGTCGGAGTTCTCTCAACGTTTGAGGTGGGGAAAATCATTTTACTGATCTATAATTCAGCCCATTGCACAGCTTAAGCCACTGGATTCATTGTCAGGAGATAGAATTCTTCCAGAAAGATGTGGTGGGTTGTCTTGTGGGGTTTTTTTGTGTTTTGATTTTTTTTTTTTATGTTGTTGGGTTTTGCTTGTGTGTTTGTTTCTTTGGCTGAGGTGCCTAGTATTAGACACAGAACCTCTCTCTGAAGGCCTTCAAAATCACTTTCCTTCCTCTCATTGAGTAGATAATGCAGGCAGTTATCTTAAAAAATCTGCTTCTTTAGGTGCTAGCAATAGGGTGACTAGGTACTCTAAATCCTGTTGTAAGTTCTTTCTTATGCTTAGCCTGATGTGTCACACCAACATGGAGAATGAGTTTGTATACCATGACATCTAATTTAAATCCAATATATTTTTCCATCCTTTGAAATTTAGAAGGGTGGCTCTGTGTCATAGCTGATGTACAATGTGATATAGTATAATAGGAGCTGTTACTTCTGCAGAGAAGCTGACCAGCTTCTAGCTAGAGTTGCTGGTTTTAGGCCTAGTTTTGGAAAAAGTAAAATCAATTTTCCAGATGGCTGTAATTACTGTATGAAACACTTCTATGAAGTTTTACTCTTTCTACAAAGAGCCTTTCTCTTGTACTTCAGCAGTATTTTCTTGTCACTCCTATTGACTATATATGCTCTGGTGGTTCTCCATCTTAAAATTGTTAGTGGAAGATGATTCTTCAGAAAAAAGGAGAATTTCATGCTAATCTCTGAGGGGCAGGTCTGGGATGTGAGACCAGGAACTTGCTGTTCACACTGGGAGTTGTGAAAAATGCTGTCTCTTACAAATATCTATCTGGAATTTGGTGATGGTTACTGAGTCACAGGAGCAAAGGGAACTGTGGATAAGTTAACCAAACTTAACTCCATTCTGAATGTGTTTTTCAGCTACCAACACACCTGATTTGCAGTTCAAGTGTAGCACATGAAGGGATGGTACTTGTGTATGTGTTGCCTTATAGCTAGGATGTGAGCTGTTAAAACCTGAGCTCCATCATCAGCATACAGGTGGCAGTCAGTAAGTGGGTTTGTGGTGGGTTTTTTTCAATTCCATGTACTTTGTTCTTTCATCTGAGACTTGTAAGGACCAGTGGAAGTACAGCACTGGGCAGTGCATCAGGCATGCATTTTGCCATAGTTGCAAGGAAAAAGACAATTTTTATTTCCTTTTGAGTGGTGGAAATGAAAGAATTGCTCAGCTAGTCTAAGTGTCTCAGTCAGAACGAGGGCTCAACTCCTCTTGCTTATGTTCACACAATTTTGCATAGCATTAAATGTAATTTCTAGCTTTAAGCTTCCAAGGCTTTTCTCCCCGGCTCCGCTCCCCCTCCCCTCCCGCCCCCAGTTAAAAACCCACAGAGCTCTAACTTGGTGTTGTTTGGACTTTGTGTAAACATTGCTCTTAACTTTTCTGAGAGAGTTGGCTGAGGAGAAGGAAGAACTTTGTGGTATGTTGAAGTTTCAAACTTCTCCTTAGTGATTTATTGCTATTGTGGAAACAGCTCAGAGTGCGCTAGTTCATCAGTTCTTTGTAAGCAGAGAGGAGGGAAAGAATAGGAGGAAGCAAGGAAAGGGGTGGAGGGGGAAAGAGTTGGGGAAAAGAAAATAAAAACATAAGAAAATGTAAGGGGTGGGAGGAAAGGCATAGCAAAGCAGTTGGTTTTGGATGGATGGTTTACAAGTTTCTGGAAAATAGTAAAATAAAACGTTATCCTAATCAGTGGCATCGTCTGTGCCCTTATTATTACTGTGTCCTTCTTAAGATAGAGCATAATTCATTCATGAGTGACTTCTCACTGCCAGATAGTCTTCAGAGGTTGTTGCAGCTCCAGGTTGTGTGGTCAGGTTACAACTGGCTTTGGTTAAAACCAGTCTCTTTTAGGTTGGCTTCATGTTACCTCACCTTAAGACCTTTTACAAATGTTGAATGTGTCAGCTTTACCCTGGGCTACTTTCATTGTGGGAGAGTTGGGACCAGCAAAAGGGCAAGACGTATGGGTGGAAATCAGCCTAAAGTTTAAGGTAGTTTAAGTGCAGGTGGCTACTGGGTTACCTATAGCTAGTAGGAGATCTGTGGTTAGTATGGCCAGCAGAACTGCCAGATTAGTCAACACACCCTAAAGTAGGCACTTCCAGCCCACAAGTATAACGGGAGCTCGTAGCTGGAAAACACAAAAGTATTTTCTTGGCCATGTTAGTTTGGAGTAGGACTTTCCTGTGTTCTGAGCTGCCTACCTTGACCAATGAATGCTAGCTGTGTAGCCCTTGGTGTACATATGATTTTGAGCATGAACATTTTGAGCATGAGCATTAAGAAAGGTGGTGACTACAAGGTTCAGAATACTCAGTAAATCTGAAAACTTAGTAATCATCTGCTTTCTTGCAGTAGAAGCAAAATCTGAAAACATTCAGCCAAGTAAATGAGTTTGACCGTTCCTGATTTTGTCTTCTCATAACCAAAACAGCCAAGTCAACAGGATGTTGCTCTTTCACTTGAAAGTCTCCTGGCTATTCAGCACCTGCTGAAATGGTTATTCATATCGCAGCTCCTTTCAAGAAAGGTTACACTGCTTTTGGTGTATTCAGCTGTCAGTGGAGAGGGAAGGCTTGTGGTTTTTCTTTTTCCATGAACTCTTATGCCTTTGGTCATGATGCCAAGGGGTTATTTTAATCTGCTTGATCTCAGTTTCACTGCAATTTCAATCATACAGTCTTGGTTCTGGTTTGTTGAAACATGGGGAGAAGAGGAACAATAGAGCACAGAGCATTATTCTTAATATGGAGAAAATCTTTCTTATTTCCTAGATTCTGCAGCTGACTTTTCTGTTTCTCAAATACTTAGTTTAAACATTTCAACTGTTAATGATTTAATCTGTGGTCTTCCACACTTTTTCACTGGCTTAGTGATTGCCACAATAATTCATAGATGGTATCTTGGTCTTGTCCCTAGTATTCAAAGGCAGTGGTTCATTGCGTTAAAGCTTATGGGAGGTTTTAGTGAAGTTTTAATGGGTTCATGACTCTTAAAGCAAGCAAATTAGATGGGCAGTCATTCTCCCCATGCCAAAATGTGTTGCATTCATGCTGGTTTCAGATCCAAGTGATACAATGTCTAGGCTTTTCCCCAGTATAATGAAGGTGGAATTTTCCCACTCAGCATGGAGGAGAATGCTTTTAAAATGCTTATCATCTTGGTCTAGCTCTTTCAAATTATCTTGAGGCCTTGTCTCTGGCTGTTGAGAGTGCCCAGAGGTGTGCAGAGGGTCTGGGACTGCAGTGCTGGGAAATAGGATGGCGCAAGCACTTCCCAGCTCTTTTGCCTGAAGTACTCTGCTGTTCCAGGACTTGTATAATCTTTTGGATAGCAATCATTTTTAGACATGTGAATTACAAGCAATGTTCATTAATATTACCTCATCTCTGTCCTTTTGTTCATGCCCTCTTTTGAGGATATTAAATATTTGGGACATAATGCAGTGGAATTCCACTTGAATTATTGTATTCTGCACAAAAATATACTTCCAGGGAGAAGCAGGAAGATATTTTCCCCTATTTTCTCCTCACTTCTCCACTATCTTTCCTGTGTTCTCTACTATCTGTCTTCTCGTCCCTTTTTTTGTTTTTATTAAATTACAGTGGGTTTATTTGGGTTTTTTTAATCTCCATGCCTCTGAATCTTCCAGTTCTTTCCCTTCTGCCTGACTGCAGTTTCTGTCAGATGGAGTAAAGTAAGTGATATTTTTTTTTTTTTCCTTTGAAATGTTTTCACCCATGCCTGCGGGGTCTGAGTAACAGTCACACCCAGTTTATTTCAGGTTGCTGCTGTTTGGCAGTGCTTCAGGAAGCCACAGTGGCACCAGAGCTGGTGACAAACACAGGGAAGATGCAAGGTCAGAAAAGTCTTTGGCTCTCTCACAGTTTCTGGCCAGTATTTTTGGGAATACATAAAAGGATCTTGCCATCTGAGGTACTGCTGTGTGGAAAGAAGATGAGCCTGTGGCATGTCTATTTTTAGTATTATTTAGATGTTGGAGCTTTAAAAATTGTGTTCTTTGTCTCAGTAGTATCTTTTCCTCTTGTGTATTTGATAAGCAGTATTGTCATATATATCCATAGGTCTAGAAGCTGTCCATTACCTTTCTAATTAAAATCTTTTGTGGTCTGTCCTGTAATCAAACTAAGCTGTGTGAATTTTCAGGGTTGTTTTTTTTTTTTGGCCTTGGAATGTTGGAATGTAATCTCTATACATATTTTTATATTATACATACATGTGCATATATATATTAGATACGTATATTTAAAATATGGTGGCTTTTTATTAGTCAGGAAGATAAAGCAAAGAAAGATAGTGGCTATTCATGGAGTGGACTGAAGTCCCTAGAATAACTGTTTCAACTCAAGAGCTAGCCTGTTTCCTACATGCTGTATTGGCCAGGAGATGGAAGTTGCTGACAGTGCTCTAAGTTTTTACACAGTCTTTTATCTCTTCTGGGCTTGGGCCCTGGAATAGTCTTAAGAACAGAGATAGTGAGCTTGGGGTTGATGGTTAGCCACTGTAAGGACTTAAAGGCCAGGTTTGAAGAGTTCATGATAGGCTGTGTGTTAACATGACTTTCTGCAGATTTCTGTACAAGCTGAAGTTTCCTATGTGTTGAAAAGAGTTATGCTGAGAACAGCAGCCTGTTATACTGCTGGAAGACAAAACATGGCTTTACTGGTTGGAGTTGTCTGGAATTTAAAGGATGACTGAGATCTGCTGGGCTCATGCAGTTGATTGTGCATCAGATTTATGAGTGATTCTTAAGAGTTAGTTAAGCATTTGGCAGGATTTGAGAGCCAAAGGCAGGCAGGCCTTCTTCTGTAAGTTAGTAATCTCTAAATACCTAAACATGTACGCAAATCCAGTCTTGTGTGTTAGTTTGCCTTACATCTAGCAGAGAGAGTTAGTCTGCTTAACCTCCCAAGCAGTTCTGTGAGGATGAAGACTTGGAAACAGTTAATGCAGTGACAGATGCTAGTACCTAGCTGTGATTTATAAGTAAGAGACACTAAGCCTACCAACTTCTATAACCATAATCTACCTAGTGGGTGAATTTATTCATTAATTTCTTTTATAGAGGTACTTTAAATGACCTTATCAGTCTGTGGTACAGTTGCATAATAAAAACTGATAATACCAACAAAAAAATATACTTGCTAACTGGTCAATTATCTCATGCAGGCTTCTTTGATATTTCCCTAGCCATATAAACTTTCTAAGGATCCTTGGAAGAACATAGGAACAGAAAAATGGCATCCAGGTTCAAACTCTGACAGAGGATTACTAAATAATCCAAAATTGCAGGACTGTTGCTGAACATCCTCAGCCACCAACCCTGATCATGTAAACTAGTCCCTGCTGACTTGGGGGTCTTGGAGATAGCTCTTGAATAGCATGCAGTGAGCTACAGCTGTGGCTACATCACAAGGCTCATGATTGTTTAGGCCAGAGTAAAAATATTCACTTAATATATGTGGCAGGCACTGCCAGTTCCAGCATGCAGTATAGTGGCCTTTCTGCAGGTGACTCCACCTCAGAAATGTGCATTTTTTTCTACATAAGTAAAAAATCTGGAGAAACTTTTATAGGTTCATATGTTGATATATTTAAAAAAATGTATAAATAAATACAAACATACTTTATATATTAAATATATAAAATTGTGGCAGATGTGTTTCACTTCATGTAGGGAGAAGTGTAGCCTGGATTACGTTATATACACACATGCACTTATTTATATGTATAAATATATTATACAAAACTAAAACTGTAGTATAGCAGATGTGTTTGATATCATCTAGTAGCCTGGATTATTTGAACTGAAGTTATTTTGATGAAGAGGCACAACAGGAATGAGAATCAATTTTAAATCCTATTTAAATCTGACTTCTAAAAGATCTGTTTTCCATCATGTCAGTAAATTCAGATTAAGATAACTCTGTAAGGCAGATGTCTTAAGTGTACCTGATTCACTTGCTGTCTGCTGCGAGAGGGACTGAAGCCCTTAATTTAGAAATTAAACTCATCCCTGATCTAAAGGTGAAATTTAGATTCTGTTGAAAGCTCTATTTTAAGTCTTGCTGGATGAAAAAGACCCAGGCATGCTGTGTGTGACTTTTATTCAGCCATATTTTCTAGTCACTTTATTCTGACATAGCTTGTCACGTATCTGTGAAGTGCTGACAGTGTAACTGTAGCTTGACTGTGCAGTGCCATGAAATATTTCACTACAGTGTAATAAGAAAAATAGTGCTGTTCTATGATTTCTTAAATGACTGACATAGAAGAAAGTTTCATTATTTCCTGTTTTCAGAGTTTTTACAGTTTTCCCAGTATTTATGTTTCACTGTTTTCTGCAACTTCTTGAAGCCTGGAAAGAAAGAATTGTTCTCTTCTTGACTTAGCAGAGATCAAGTCAGCCATTTGTTTTCACTTGAAAATGTAATCTGTGTAGGTGGACCAAAAAGTAAAGGATTACTGCTCAGAAATCCAGTTTGTATTCATTTAATGAATTATTGTTGTGCAGAAATAATGAAACTTCCCTTTCCCTTCTATACCCATCTTCCTGAACACAACAATAATGTTTAAAATATATTAAAGTGTTAGTACAGCAGCAAAACTTCAGTCACTTCTCTGTATTTATGCAGTGGTTCTTTTTTTGCGTGGACATGCACATGGCTGCAGAATTAAGTAGTCATTAGTCAGTTGCTGATTATTTATGAAAAGCCTGCTCTGAAAAAACTATTACTAAAGCAATTTTCTATGCTTCATACTCCCAGCTCATTTTGGGATGCTGCCCTAGAAAATGATATGCTATATCTTTTACAAATTAAGTACTATCAGATATAGACCACAGTCTTCAAAAATATGTAAATGAGACTGACCATGACTGCAGCGGAGTTTGGAGTCTGAACTGTCAACCAACTTCTCTTCTGGTTTTCTGTGTTTCTAAGTCTGATTTGATGCATCTGTTACAAGGGCCTGTGAAGTATTGATATTTGTACTGAGTGTGGTAATCAACATTAAATCTTTAATGAACTAAATATTTATTGGGTTAAGACCTGTTCAGTAGGTGGATTGGACTGTAGTTCTGTGTCTTTACTAGCTGCATTTCTTGGGTCCTCCTGGCAGATAGCAAAACCACAAGGCAAGATTTCCTACTGAGTGGTGCTATAACTGGTGGTCTTCAGCACAAGGGCACACCAATGCATATTTTTCAATACTTTGTTCCTCTAGAGCTCTGTTCAGTTGCCTTTTCTACTTCTTGCTGTTACTTTACCTTGTCACTAAATTACTGCATATGTCTGGTAAGTGTGAGAATACAATCTGAAGCCATAGGAGACCACACCTATGGAACAGTAGGAGTCTTAATCTGGTTTTGACAGAGGGTGTTTTTTTTTTTCTCTGCTCTTTTGTTTGTTGTTTAGTTTTGGTTTGGTTTTATAAAAAGCTTTTTTAAGCATTATGCTGTAAGCACAAAAGCTTATTGTTTAGTTACAGTAGTGTACCAGGTGGTCATGAAGCAAGATCTAGTCTGTGCTTTGGAAAGCTTTATTCTCTGTTCCTTCATAGGGATATCCAGCAGAGATTCTCCACTGGGATGTGGTAACTTTCTGTATGTGTTTTTCAAGTCTAGGTAGCAAAATTCTTGATCTTTGCTTTGATGCCTCTAGTTACAACAGATACTTCACCCTCCTGCCACATTGTGAATGTAAGATTTCATTATTAAAAGAAGGAGTTTGGCAAGGAGGGCTGAGCAGGCATGGCTCTGCTGCTGTTTGAGGCTGCATTTAGATTTTACTTTGTTATAACCATGGCTGAGTTTCTCATGGATTACATGCCAACTGTATGGGGAAGCCAATTTCTGCCGGCCTGCTGGATGCTAGCTTGAAAGTAATTTCACTTTGATTCTCTTTTGTTTTGCAGGAGATGACAAAGAGGGGAAATATTTCTAAGTGAGGTGTTCCTGCATTATAGTTGTGCTGCAAAAGAGGAATTGCCATGTGATACCAGTAAGCCTCTGTTGAAAGTTCTAGGGAACAAGTGTAAGCCTTGGAACAGAGGGGTTATTTTCTCCTTTATTCACATCTTCACCATAAAACCCACTAGGATTTTGGTCTGCCCGATGTATGCTAGTGTATCCTTAAATTTATCCCTCTTCATTGTTTATCTGCTGGTTTCATGTTTGCTGCCATAAGCAACAGATGTGCAATAAACTGGGCAAAGCAAGCAAAAGATGCTCAAACTAAACAAACAGTTCAGGTGTGTTTGATCACTGCTCAAATACTTCATGGGTCTATCTCTAAATAGTCAGGTAAACCTATAAAACTGGTTTTGCTGATATTTTGTGTTAAATGAAAAAGTAGTGACAATTGACAGTAAAGCAGCAGTCTAATAGCCTTAAAAATCTTGGGGTTTCATTCATATCACCATTGTCAGACTCTCATGTCTCAGAAAAGACTGCACAGCACACGACCTGTTTGTGATGTGAAGCCATTATTCATGTACTCTTCCGCAGGATGGTTTCATCTTTTCCCTTTGAAACAGCTTGGAGTTTGTGGGTGGGCTTTCAGAGGAAGTGATCCAGAGCATCCCTGAGAATGGGATGTTTAATCTTTCTAACCTCCCCCTCTCCTCCCTGGTGGCTGCGCTAGAAATAAGTTAGAAATAAGACTAGGCTCTGCTCTTTTGGTGTCCTTTAGATGCCTTATAAAGGGCATCTTCTGATGAATTAGACTGAATGGAGGGCTAACATAAAATCTTCACTTTGTTTTGGAAAATTTGGAGATGTTACTGGAATCGTGTCCACGATTAATAGATTATCAAAGTCTTAGACTTCACAAACATGCCTTTGAACTGTCCATGTTATTTCTCTGGGGGAGAAAAAGCATATTTTGCTTAAACATATGCCTAGACGTAGTCTAATAAGCATCAATGTGTTGTAGTTCTGAAGTTCATCTCATTACAAGATGGGGTAATATGACTTAGATATAAACAGTTCCTGCAAGTGCTAATGAAGGGGGAAATAAAGAAAAAGAAGGAAAAAAGAAAAAACAACCTACCCACTGACAAACCTGTGATCATGATGGGAGCAGTGTAACTGCTGGTGTGGGGAAGGTAAGGAGCCAGCTAATTTTGGGAATGAGGGAGGTGAGATTTTTGTGGACCACCCAGTAACCTCAGGATGTGAATTTTCCCACACTTGGAAAGTCAATGTCACAATGACAAAACAATACTAGTAAATATGATGTTAAGATAACATAAGCTACCTAAAATGTTTGGGGGAGTGTTTGGTTTCTTGTTTTGTTTAGCTTCCCCACCCCCGCCCCAAAGTGTGTAACTTGTAAATTATCTTTTCTTTTTGTGGGAATACATTTGTTACGTGTGAGATTATTTTCTTTCTGGTTAGTCAGTTGACAACTCTCCATCTGGGCCCTAAAGCCTAGGATAAAGATGCTTTGCATGGTCCTATCCTATTGCTGTCTTGAAGGTGATATATAGGCATTAAAGCCTCTTTTTATAGCTCACTTTGTGTTCATATTTGCCCCAGTTGATTGTTACTATAATGAAGTTGTGCTTTTGGCATATTGCAAGGCTGGAGGAAAAATGCAGGCTAAAACTGAGTGTACTCAGAATGTTCATTGTTTCTAAAATTAACTTAGCAAACTGATCGATCTGTCATGCTCTTCGGAACAAAAATATCTGGCTCTGTGAGTTGCAATATCATCAGGCTGGAAAAGGGACATAATAGATGCTTGGTTTGTGAAAGACCTTGTGAGTGTCTCCTGGGTAGCTGGAGTTGTGAGAGCTAAGGAATGCATTTTAAATGATGGGTAATCAATGCTATTGATTATAATGTAATTGTAACTACTAGTAAAAATGACAGAAATTGGGAATGAGTTTTTGGTATGTATTATGTTGGACAAAAGTCTGTGACCCAAGGTTATATGCTGCTTGCTGTCATGTTTTGTCAGTGTATTATGCGGGCTTTTTTCCCATTTTTGCTTTCGATATGCATGTTCTACCAGACAGGGCATATGTAGCCTACTGCAAGTGCTGACACTTCCAAGTTATCCAATGCTGTTTATAGTTGTTTTTTTTTTTTTTTTTCCCCAAAGGCAGCAGCTGATAATGAGATTTCCAGTGGCAGAAATGGACTGTATCAATATAAGGAAATGATGGAGTATCTTTACTTTTGTGCTGCTTTTCAGACTCTTCTGCAATGACTACAGCAAGATATAGGCCTACCTGGGACTTGGTACTTGACCCGTTAGTGTCCTGCAAGCTCTGCCTTGGTGAATATCCTGTGGAGCAGATGACAACAATAGCACAATGCCAATGCATCTTCTGTACCCTGGTGAGTTTGGTTTTTATTTTTTTTATTTGGCATAAGAAACAATGCACAATTTTAACTGCAGAAATCACGTGCGTTTCTGTTGAGTGGGTTTCACCCTAAAGTACTGATGCTGCAGTGGGAATAAATACTGTTGCTGCATACTTGGCACAAATGCTAGCAAGTAAACTTTTTCAGTTTTCCTTTTTAAAAAGAAAAAAATAATTACTTAGTGCTTCAGTGTACTGCTGTATGCAGTTACCTCCTCAGCAAGGTTATTCACACTTTCTTTTTTTTTATTCATCAGTGGCTTGGATTTAGTTTGTTTTGGATTTTTCTCCCTTTAAACTAGACTAGAATAGAATCCTTTCAGTGGGAGGGGACCCAAAACATTCATCTGATCCAACTGCCTGGCCGCCTCAGGGCTGACCAGAAGGGCATTGTCCAAATGCCTCTAAAAGAGTGACAGGTGTGCGGCATTGACCACCTCTCTAGAAAGCCTGTTCCAGTGCTTGACCACCCTCTCTGTAAAGAAATGCTTCCTAATGTCCAGTGTAAACCTCCCCAGCAGCAGCTTTGAACCATTCCCATGTGTTCTGTTACTGAATACCAGGGAGACAGATCAGCACCTCCCTCTCCCCCTCCTCTCTTCAGGAAGCTGTGTAGAGCAAAGGGGTCACCCCTCAGCCTGCTTTTCTCCAAACCTGACAAACCCAAGGTCCATAGCCGTTCCTCACAGGACATGACTTCCAGCCCTTTCACCAGCTTTGTGAAATATTTTAAATAATAGATTATTTATTTATGATTATTGAAAAGACATGGGGGGGATTACAAAATGGCAAAAACCCAGTGAAAACAGCTCAGTTTCTAATACATGTAATATTCTAAAAACTCCAAGTTGTCACAACCAACTTCAAAGTTGATTTTCCTTGGGAAAAGAGAAAGCAAGCACGCAGGCAGGTAAACAGTCTGTTGCAAACACTGTGCCTGTCCAATTAAAAAGTACATATTGCTTCATTATGCACTTTGAAAGGAGTGTTTGCTCAAGCATGCGAAAGTATATAAAATAATAGGCTTCATGGAAAACAGAATAATAGGCTTCATGAAAACTGTTCTCTACTGTTAGATTATTTGCAGCTGAGCTTTTCTTGTGTCTCTCCCTGTTGCCTGGATGCAGAGAAAATTTTAATTTCATTTTTCAGTAACATTTAAGTGGCAGCAGAAAAGCTGGGTTACCAGATACGCGTTTTCTTCTCTACTTTGTTCCTCCTTATGTTTGCTGCCATCACTGATCTTCCATTTTTTTCTTGGTAGAATAAGGTTACTGACTCCTACCACTGTTTTGAAAGATATAACCTGTTATAGATATTATTTGCCAATAACATGTTCTTAGGATGTGGCATAAGTAAATTTACTGTGGTGATGTTTGTTTGTGTTGAATTCTATTCAGGTGGAATCATCAGTACATTTTTACCACTTGTATTTAATTGTCTTGAATGGTTCATTCAGCATTGACCTGTTTAAGTAAATCAGCATACCTTAGAATCATACAATCATAGAATAGTTAGGGTTGGAAAGGACCTTAAGATCATCTAGTTCCAACCCCCCTGCCATGGGCAGGGACACCTCACAGTAAACCGTGTCACCCAAGGCTCTGTCCAGCCTGGCCTTGAACACCGCCAGGGATGGCGCATTCACAACTTCCCTGGGCAACCCGTTCCAGTGCCTCACCACCCTTACAGTAAAGAATTTCTTCCTTATATCCAATCTAAACTTCCTCTGTTTAAGTTTTAACCCGTTATGCCTTGTTCTATCTCTACAGTCCCTAATGAAAAGTCCCTCCCCAGCATTGTTATAGGCCCCCTTGTCTGACTCTTGTCTACCATTTGTATGAGCTTCACTACAGTGACATCTGAGTGCCCTGAAAAAATGATTTACCCTAGAGTTTTCTTGTGAATTAGTAAGAAATAGTATTACTCTTGCTTTCGTTGATGGTGGGGGGGAAAGAAATAAGAATCAGTCCCAATAACTGCAAGCGGCGATAGGTATAAACCTGTTACAGCCCAGGAATTCAGCATGGCTGAAACCCATGGCCTCCATTTCTACCTTGTGGACAGCATGCTAGTTATTAAATTGTGTAAGAAAATACTTCCATAAAGAATCAGGCAGTGATTAAGGAAGAGTGTGACAACTATGCACTGATGTTCCTCCAGTCATGATTTTCAGAAACTTGCTGTTTCTGGGTATCACCATTGCAATCCTCAATATGAACTGTGTTTTGTAAACAGCCAAATGAAAAGTTACTGAAAAGCACCAGAATTAAAAAAATATACTCTTGACTCAAGATTTGAATGGAGTCTATGTACAGTAGATCCGGTACCTTATACCAGGATAAGTGGAAATATAATTGGAGAAATATTTGACCATCTCTTTTGTTCTTGATTGACCAATATAGAATTTTGTCCTGGCTTCATGCGTTTATGTAAGTGATCTGAGGTAACCAATGGCCTCTGCAGTGACATGAGCAAATAAGAAAAAGGGATATGTCTATTACAAGTGTGAAAACTTTTTGCTGCAGCTCTTGCTCCTAGTTCTAGCCTTTCTGCCTAAATCTCAGCAAGCTGAGAAAGAATGAGTATGTATTACAAAGAGATTTTTTCAAGTGCAGTGCTATTGGTACGTAGGCAGAATTTAGATCAATGTGCAGATTTCTCAATCCTATAATATTTTTGTCTGCAAGTCTTCACTCTTTATAACCATAGAAGTGCTGTGGTAGAGATCTCATGGAGGATTGGCTCTTCCTGACACAGCATTGCTATTCAGACAGATAGAATGGGGACACTGTTTCCTCTTGCTCTCTGGCAGAGCTGCACATGGATTGAATAGAGCAGGCCGCCACTCCTCTGCTGATAAGGCATAGATGGTACAATTTCCCATCATATTACTTTGCCAGTTGTGGCTATTAGCACAATACTCCATTATGGTTTTTATCGTTATGATCGTTAATGTGCACACAATGCTGTGAGTTCTCAAGTTTTGCATATCTCATCCATTAGGAATGTATCCGTTGTTGGATTGCTTGAGGTACCAGAGGAACAAAAGTCTAGGGAGTAGAAAGGGAAGCAAGCTATCTGCTGCTGTCTTTTTGTTTGTTTTTTCCGTGTATTGTCAAGGGGCAAGCTAGTATCTCTTTTTTTCTGGAATCCTGTTAGCAATAGGATGAATCTTAACTGTGCTCTACAAATTTTGGACCAAAATGCTTAGAGGTCTTGCTTTTATTAATTCACTTTTCCCTACTTAAATATCACACAGTACATGGCTAGTAATCCTATATTTCAAGATCACCACTTATCAGTTGCTTGCCTTACCAGAAGTAGTTGATTTTGTGTGTTTTCTTCAGGAAGCTCTCCTTATGAAACTTTTATCTCCTCCAGAAGGAAAGGAGAGTGAAACAAACAGCATCACTTTTCCTTTTTGTTTAATTTGTTTTGCAGTAATTAAAGCACCAAAATTCAGTTATTTCAGTCATTTCAATTTTCCAGGTATTATGTCTTTGGTTTTTTTTGGGGGGAGAGGGGTGGAGATAGGGAGAGAGCAATTCTAGTCCAATTTCTGCCTGAAATCCTGACCACTTTGCATTCTATAATGAAATGCTCATGTGTCTTAAAGGACAGGATGTTTCCTTGATGCGTTACCAGTTTTGTATGTACTAAAGTTACAACAGGCTTTGTTCCAGTTGATATTCTTGCATGGAAATCAGCCAGATAGTTGCTTAAATCTTTTCTAGTTCAGGATTAGATGTATATGTGTACGTATCTATTACATAATTTATATATATGTAAATAGATGCATAGAAGTGTCAAATAATGTGTTGCAAGTACAGTAATGCCACATTTACTGAAGACAGGCTAAGCCCCTCTTCACATTAGGTTGTTCAGTTCTTTTCAGGATGTTATGAGGTGCTGATCATTCTGGTACTGGATACTCTGTTGCTTACCTTTCTCAAATTTAAAATCAATCAAGTAGACAGTCCAGGCAAGCAAATATTTAGAAGAAGTATGAAGCCCGAGAGAGAACTTGTCTTTGATTTGAAAAAATTATTTTGATTACTAATCTGCAAACCCGCTTGTTACCAATGGAAGGAAAAACTGCTATTTAGAAATGAGTGAGAGAGAGGTTCTACAATCAGAAAGAAGATAACAAAACTAACCTACCTTTTGTTGCTTGTTTGTGATTTCTTGTTGGCTAGCTGTGGACATGTAGATCAACTTTGTGGTGTTTGAAACTAACACTGCTATGCCAATTCTATATCTGTTTAGTAGATAGTTGTACTCTGATTCTTACCCCCAAGCTCTACATTAGGCCCTTGAGAACAGCTGGTTAATCTTCCCTGGACATCTAGATGTCCCTCTGAGTTTGGCAGAACTGTGATTTAGTTCTCTATCTAAGTGTACTCTCTCTCAAGTAGCATGACAGTGGCATAGTGATAGACTCTCCTGCTATCAGTAGCCCTCTTCAGACAAATACAGCAATCCTGGTTAATCATTCATATACATCTACTTAATTCTAGTCATTCCTCTAATTGAGCTTCTTCACAGGCTGGAGACCTGAAAGGATGACCCTATGATCAGGAAGGAAAATATCCTGTCTGTAACTGGCAGCAGGCATCTTTTTTTCTTTATTATTTTTCTCTCCCCTGTTGTCATGCTTGACTGGAAACACAGAGCTTTGCTGGCCTCTGAGCTGAATGACAGGAAAAAGTATGATTTACTTAATGTTATCCCTCGCTCCAAATAAGGCAGAGACAGTGGCAGTTTCTCCTTGCCCTTAGGCAAAGCAGACACCAAAAGCAGCATGGATTGGAGCAGGTGGACTTTTCTGCCTTCCCTATCCCACTTGGTTTGTCCCCGCTTACCAGGGGGAACCTTCCTCAGCAGGAGAGCATCAGGCTGAGGCAAGGCTGTCCCCCATCTCTACTGAGAGGAGATGCTCTGCTTGCTTTGGAACAGGAGGGAGGAGGAAATCTAATGGCTTGTGCGATTTTATAGAGCTCTGGGTACTTCTTAGTAGCTGTAGTGTTTTCCTGTTTCCCACCAGCTGCTGGCAAAGCTTACCACTTGCTGCTTGTGCTTACTTCCCCCCAAACCTTAGCAGAGAACTGATGCTAATCATGACATGTGATGTGTCGTAGGGGCTTCATGATTAGCTGTCACTATGTGTTATTATCACACGTCATATGGCTAACTGGGCTCTGGCTTGTCTTGTGGATGCTGTGATGACAAAAGTCCCTGCTTAAATCAGAAGCTCACCTATTTACTGAGTAATTAATGTACAGTTGGGAACTGCAGAACCCTGAGTGAAATCTAAACTTGATCTAGAGCCTTCAGCTCTTCCCTCTGCTGTGATGTTATTAAATGAGATTAACGTTACCCATCTTCATTTGGGTGTTGGGAAAACTAGTTCATTTTTTGTTTGCATAATGTTTTGCATGTGAAAATGAAAGGTTCTTTGTGTGCAGGTGCATTGTCCTCCCACTCAAATATTAATTCTGTTCTGAAATAGAATAAATGTTTCTCAAACAGCCATATAAGGGAAGACTGAATTTTTTTGTTGTTGTTTTTTCCCTCCTGAATATTTGAGTTGCATCCTGCATATGTTGGCATTTGAAAACAAATTTCTTTCTGTAAAGTTTATTCTGTGTGTTTCTACCAATTGCAGCCCTGAATAAGTGAGAACAAACAGCTTATGCAAGCTAATGGAGGGGTAAAAATCCAACATGAAAACATGTTTACATGTACATCCACTTGAAAGATCTGTTCTAAGATGAAGATATGCATGAACTGCAAGATATTATCATTGTCTTATTTGGCCATTTCCTTCTATCTATGG
The DNA here is from genome assembly GCA_026283785.1 of Coracopsis vasa. NCBI lineage: Eukaryota > Metazoa > Chordata > Aves > Psittaciformes > Psittacidae > Coracopsis > Coracopsis vasa. The sequence continues at coordinate 2,095 of JANHGB010014827.1, read as the reverse complement.
ATGTGAAAGATTTCTCTGAAGAAAAATTGTTCATCTTCTATATATTTTACAGTACACGCTTACATAAATGTGCCTATAAAGACCCTCAAAAAAAACCCCCAAATCCAACAACCCACCATTTTAAAGGATAGACATAAAGTCTTCATTGCCTTCCCCTTCTCTATTAAGACATTCAACTGGAAACACACTCTTGGTTTTTTGTTGTTTTTTTCTTTTTTTTTTTTTTAGTTTCATGTAGTTCGTTTTGCTTGGTCGTGCTTGAATTTCCACAGCCACTGATTGCTGTGTCTCAAAGGGTATTTACCATATTCTAATATTTCTCAAACTGAAGAAGCCCTCAGGGCTCCTCTTTCTGCATCCTTGCTTATACATACATTTTTTTCTTGCCCTCACCTTCATCATTTGTTGACTGATGGCCTGATGCCGACACTTCCCTATACTCAAATTGGCACAGTTACTCCAACGCAGAAGGCTTGGAAGCTGCTCTCAAGAGTGGTGTGACATCTCATCCCTAATGTGAATATCATGTCAGAGAATCATATCATAGAATGATTGAGTTGGAAAGGACCTTAAGGTCACTTAATCTGTGAGTTGTTTGCATCAGTTAAGAAGTGTGTATCAGAGATTGCTGTGATATTTGTCAAAAGTATTTGGGTGGGGATTGAGCCAAAGTAGCAAAACCTGCACGGCTGTCCACAGGATAAATAAGCAGATGTCTCTGCACTAACCACAGTGGCATTTTGCAAAGAGTGAATCCCTGCTCCTGGCAGGCTGCTGGCCATTTCCCATCCTGAAATTCCACCAGCTGATGGGAGCACAAGGGCTTCTGGACAAGACCAATACGTAGGACACTCAGATGGTTTATACTGAGACATGGAAGTGTTTATCTTCTCAGCCAAGACACTGTTTGATCATCATCTAAAGGCAAGATGATGTGACTAGATTTGGGCTGATAATAGAGGCTGTAGCAGGGCTGTAGAACAGTTGGTTCACTTTTTAAAAACTGACAGCGCGGAGGGAGGAAAAGGCATTTACCCTTGGCATTTTTGAACAAAAATGAATCTTTGAAAAGAGGCTGAGTGCTGGGCAGGTAGAGGCCGGAAGCCTGCCCAACAAAGCTTTTTTCAAATGACTTGCCATTTTGGGGAAAATGTTTATCACCTGCCATGTTATCTATCTCTCATCCTGTCCCAGCTCCCTCTCTTGGTGTGTACTTCTTCATAGCCACGAGGCCAAATTGTGTCACTAGATGGATATATCCCTATTGCAGAGCTCTGGAGTGCCTTGCAGGTGCTTGCGTTGGAGTCCAGGTTTTGTATGCTTGTGCAGTATAATTTTTGCCTCTGCAGCAAAACGGAGGATAGAAAGGGCAAATGTTCCTATTGTTGCTTTCACATTTGTAGATTTGAAGTATTATATGTCAAGATAAGTGACATGTTCAGTGTTGTTCCTGTGATTTATTCTTAAGAATTATGAATCAGCTGCAGGGTTAATAAAAATTGAGATGTTGGTAGTGAAGATTTCTTTGAAAGTAGATTAATGTGTTTGAGAATATGTCTGTAAAAGTGGAAATGATCTATTAAAGTTCAAAGTAGTATCACAAAAACATCTAATGTACATCTGTCTGAGCTCTGCATGGTTTGTGAGGTTGAATATAGTTTGTGCTCTTGGATTTGGTCAGTATAGTTGACAGTATATGTAATAACAAAGAAAAAAGTAAAAATCACTCCCATGATCATGTATATGCCTCAGACTGATCTCTGTGACTGAGTGCATAGGTATTTTCCAGTAAATCACTTGTTAACCAAATTAAGATTAGGGTGATACTAAAAAGCCAGATTGTAGATCTGATGTGGAGAGTTGTGCATGCTGTAGCTGCGGTGCAATAGTATTTCAAAGTTGAGCCTGTGATTAAATAAGAATAGATTTGAGGCAGGATTAAACCTGCTACTTGACACAAAAAGGCCATGTACTAAGTTTGAAAGAACCTTAAAAGGTCTCCAAGGAACCTACCAGTTTTTTTCATAGAATCATAGAATAATTAGGATTGGAAAGGACCTTAAGATCATCTAGTTCCAACCCCCCTGCCATGGGC